>LZPO01076118.1:54264-69458 GCA_001675575.1 Neotoma lepida
GTACCCTTGGTGTCCTGGAATTCACTCTGTAGACCAGGCTGGCCTCAAACTCAGAGATCCACCTGCCTCTGCCTTCTGAGCACTAGGATTAAAGGTGCACTGTCACCACCCAGCAAGCACCTGTTTTCATAATCAAACACCTAGATCTATAATTGTATCACATATTTGCCTATCCATTTCTTCTCATTCTTTATTTTTTGCCCTTATCTAGTCTGTTTTCCTTCTTAGTTTCACTGAAATTTAAAACTACAATGATAATACTTGATTTTTCTTAAATATAATGCTGAGTGATCTTACANCTCCCTTTCTTATCTTTTTCTCTTATTGGACTTTTTTTCTTCATTTTAAAAATATTTTTTTTCTTTTGAGACAGGGTCTCACTATGTATCCTTCTGACCTTGATTTTTTTTTTCATTTTACATTTTCTTTGTGTGTGTATGTGTGTGTGTGTGTGTGTATGTATGTGTGTGCGCGCTCATATCACAGAGTGCACGTGGAGGTCAGAGAACAACTTGCAGGAGTCAGTTCTCTCCTTCCACTGTGGGTTCCTGGAGATTAAGGGTATTAACCTGCATAGTTAATACCCTTACCCACTGAGCCCCCTAAGCAGCTCAAAGTATGGATGATTTTCTTTTTGTTTAGTTTCATTTTATTTCTTGATGGTACTGAGGATTGAACCTGGAGCCTTGTGTATGCTAGGCGAGCGCTCTACCTCTCAGCTGTATCTCCAGCCTTGTGCTTCTCATCCTGAGTGCTGGGGTAATAAGTATACACCACATCACCAGCCTCAAGTTTGGCTTTTGCAGACAGAAAATTACTACAGCTTCTCAAAATATAACTGGCAATACTTCTTTTTATAGAAGAGTTAATTCATTTACATTTAATTTTCTCTTTGAGAGACATTTTACCACCCCTATTTATATATCGTTTTGCTCTCTCTGTTAAGTTATGTGATTCCTGTCAGCTTTTAAACTCATTTTTTAAACACAATTATAAAATAGCCTTGTCCAACTCCTACATATTTTCCATGCCAGCAACAAACACCTTAAAAATAAACATCATTGTTGGGGCTGTATCCAGGGCAGAGCCCTTGTGTAGCATACGTGGTTTAGGCCCTAGCACTGAAAAAAAAATATGTTTGCAATATTTGTGCGTGTGCATGTGTGTGTGTGCACACACATGTGTGTACACATCTATGAGTGGTGTCATAAGACTAATCCCAGCACTTGGGAGGCAGGAGGATTATGAATTCAAGGACAGTCTGGGATACACAGCAAGACCCTGTCATTAAAAAAACAAAAAAGGTAGCTAGATGGTGAACACCTTTAATCCCAGCACTTGGGAGGCAGAGGCAGGCAGATCTCTGAGTTCAAGTTCAGCCTGGTCTACAGAGTGAGTTCCAGCAGAGCCAAGGCTACACAGAGAGAGCCTGCCTCAAAAAACCAGGGGAAAAAAACCCCAACAAACAAAACAGAGGACCAGAGTTCACTCAGTTCCTGGACCCACAGCTCAAAACTGCCTGTAGCTACAACCCTGAAGGGGTCTGACACCTTTGTTCTCCTAGGGTACCTACACTTACATGCATGTACCCTCCCCCAGCACTCACATACACGCAATTAAGAAATTTTTAAAAAAAAGATAACAAAACCAACTGTTTATTGCTAACAGGTGATTGGGAGAATTGACAGGAGAGACCCCCAAACAAGTCCACTGAGGAGGAGACATTGGCTGGATGGGGTCAGAGCCTCAGGAGGTGGCAGCTGGTTAGGGAGCTTCCCAGTGAAGAAAGGATGGCAACCATAGCCAGGTCGGTTGCTATCAGAGTGAAAAAGGGTCCCTCTGGTAGCAGTGTCAGGAGTGGATAGCAAAAGGTGTGAGGAAAGTCTGCCTACTGGAGAGTCCGATGGGGGAGACCTGGAAAGGCCAAGTGTGGTCTGCACGGCAGCAGAAAGCAGAGCTCAGTAGCCTGTGTTTGCAGGTCAGAGAAAAGGGCTTCATAACCAACCTCATCCATCCCCTGGCTACTCTGTGTCAAATCAATTCTCCATCTGTTGAGCTTCCAGACTAGAGCGAAGTGACCCTACCCTTGTGACAAGCTGCGGCTTTCTTCTGTACAAACAAAGCCATTTTCATTCTCTTCCCACAGTGAGAAGACACTGAGTCAAGACTTGGTGACATTTACCAGTGGGTGACATTCACAGTATCCCTCCCTGGAAAGGAGATGTATAGTTGGCAAAACAAACAACAAACAAACACCCTCTCCCAGGTTCCAGTGGAAAGAGATCCGACTCATTATCCATGTTCCAAAGGCAGACGACACTCTATTGGCTTCAATGATGATTCCACCTGACAGTGGTAGGTTTACTAAATGTCTGCTTATTCAGTCTAGAAACCGTGTCTGTGTCTGAAGTCGGGCCCTCCTTCAGGGGCATAGTCGTGTTGACTGACCTCATGTAGCTCTTTGAAGTTTGTCCAGGGTATTTAGGGACCACAGGAAATCAACCCTTCAAGTCTTTTGTCCTACACCAGTCTCTCCAACTGCTCCTGACATTAATTGCATGCTCCAACCATGGCCTTAAGCCTCACCCTCCCCTGCTAGCCTTTACCAGTTTGCTGGGATGCACCCTAATGTCACATTTGGGACTTAACACTTGGCCCTTGCAGTTGCTTTTAGCACTCTTCTTCGAGCGAATGGTTATCTTTCTGTTTCTGAGATCTCTGCTGGGGCCAGCCAAGGACTAGGGCAGCTGATTCTGCAGGATCAGGCATTATCCCGGAGCTCAATAGTCACACAATAACATCCCTGCCCACATACTTTCCTGCTCCCATTTTCCACTCTGATGCTATACAAATGCTTAACTTTAATCTCTCCCGCAGCCATGGTTGGCAGTGATTGACCTGAGGCGTGCACGATCTTTGTGAATTCTTCCTTGTGTCGTACTCCAGACAACTGGCCAGTCCCGCTATCCTCTTGTTCATTTACTGACAGTACAGCCTCCTTATAGTTCTTGGAGAGTGCCTGGAACATCCCCCTTCCCTCCACTTCCACTGACTGGCCACATTCCAACCCAAGAGCTTTCCCCCTAAGCATTAATGTCTTCAATCTGGAAGACACCGGGATTTGGGAGAATAGACCTCATTTTAAAGGCAGTAAATGCTTTGCACAAGTGTGTGTATTTGTGTGTGTGTGTGTGTGTGTGTGTGTGTCTGTGTCTCTCTGTGTGTACATGTTCACACAGGTATGGATGCACTTGTAAATGTGTGTGTCGAGGCCAGAGGACAATCTTGAGAGCCATCTTCAGGAATGTTTGTTGTTCATCTCTTTTGAGACAAGGTTTCTCATTGGCTTGGATCTCACCAATTAGGCTGGGCTGACTGGCCAGTAATTCTTAGGAATCCTCCTGCCTCTGCTTTCTCAGTACTGGGATTACAAACACCTGCTACCATGCCTAGTGTTTCTATGTGGGTGCTGAGGTTGAACTCAGGTCCTTGAGTTTGCAAAGTAAGTGAATTACTGATCAAGCCCAGCCCAATGGATGCTTCTTGTTAAGTTTAAAAACATATTTTTAAAAGATTTATTTTATGTGTATGACTTATGAGTGTTTTGTCTGCATGTATGTCTTTAATCCAGCGGTTGGGAGGCTGAGGCTGTCAGATCTCTGAATTCAAGCTCTAGCCCAGCAAAGGCTAGTGAGACCTTATCTCTAAGAAGAAACACTAACATTCTTAATAGTGTTCTACTCCTAGGCAGGCACCCTCGGGGGAGTTAAATCCTCTTTGCTATTCACAATAATACTTTGTACTGAGTTTCTTCTACTGTCAGGACCCATCCATGTGGTAGTGTGCTGAAGAGACCAGAAGAGGGCATCAGATCCCCTGGAACTGNAGCTGCAGACAGTTTTTAGCTGCTGTGTGGTTTCTGGGAACTGAATCCAGGTCCTCTACTAGAGCAACAAATGCTCCTAACTGCTGAGCCATCTCTCCAGCCCCTGCCTTTTAATTCTTTAAGGTCACAGTGTTAACAAAGACAATAAGGTTCTAATTTTTTTGTTTTGTTTTGTTTCGAGATAGGGTTTCTCTGTGTAGCACTGGTTGTCCTAGAATTTCCTCTGTTCCAAGCTGGCCTGGAACTCAGAGATCTTCCTGCCTCTGCCTCCCAAAGGCTGAGATTAAAGGCATGCGCCACCACTGCCCAGCGACTGCTCTAATTTCTGTTAATGTCACTTATCTTTCACATCCTTGTCGTCTTGGAGCTCATACTAGGAAGCAACTATTTTTTTTTTCTGATTTGGGTCCCGGCTCGATGAGGCATAAGACAAGCAATAAACAATGACAGGAAGGTCAATCTAAGTGACAAGGACATTCAAAACCAAGCAAATAAAAGCAATGATTAACTCTAGAAAAAATAAAACATGTGGAACTTGGAAATGATTGCTTAATCATCATGCTGTGATGCTGTGTATCATTCTGTCTAGTTTTTAGTCTCTCTATTTTGGAAGGGGAGGAGCCAATCGATGAATCNGATTGAAGTCTAATGGTCCACAGGAAGAATCAATAGAAAATGATACCCCAATCGGAAACAAGTCGCATAAGTATGTTGTTTAGATACGTGGCAATGGATAAAAATAGTCAGCTGAAGAACTCAAAGCGTAGTCCTGTGTGGAGGGAAGCGGAGAGGGCAGGGAGCGAATCTTGGGGTTGTCTCAATGTTGTTATAGGACAACAGACACATGTCACTTAGTTAAGGGGACACATTCAGAGAAGCGTGTCAACGGGAGGCCATCCTTGTACTAAAACCATGGAGTGAATTATACAAACTTAAATGGCCATGACATCATGAGGTGATGTCGTCCTATGGAACCACCATCATGTGTGTTCCATCGATGGAAACCTTGTCATGCGGNGTGCAACAGTGTTTGGCTGTCTGCATGGCCCTATGAGATTTGTAAAAGACCACACTTTCCAAGGCAAAGAGAGACAAGGGTTTCGTCATTGCTAGAAGCAATCTTGTGCTGCAAAACTTGAATTTGTGGTTTGGGGAAAATACCGGACATATAAAGAAGAAAAGAACAGCAAGTACCTCACTCCCCCAAGATAATTGCTGTTAAGATTGCAGCTAAGAACGTTTCCTCCCAGTCCAGTACTTCACCCAGCACATTTCTTTTGCAGCTCAAGATCCGATTGAACTCACTCAGCTCTCACTGATTACACCCAGCTACAATGTTAGATGTTAAGAAGGAGACACAGTCCTGTCCCTTCATTCTGTTATAGGTTAGACTTACCACAAGAGAAGCAATAGCAACATTTCTGATTGCCTCGAGACATCTTTGCATTAATTTTTTAAAATTACTTTTTTTTAAAAAAAAAATTTGGGAGAACAGGGGTACCATGGTGTGCATGTAGAGGCCAGAGGACAGCTTGTGGAAGTCAGATCTCTCCTTCCCACCATGTGGGTTCAGGTCTAGCTTGGCTGCAAGCAGGCAAACCTCTTAACCGTAGTCATGGCTTCAGAATAAAGGTAGGGGGCAGTATAGTCGCCTGATGACTCCCAGATGATTGATTTCTTGCAACCTTATAATCCTAATAATAGCAATTAAATTACAGGCTGAGCATGGTGGTAAATGCTTGTGATCCCATCACTTGGAAAACTGAGGCAGGAGGATTGTAAGTTTGAGGCAATGGGAATAATAGCAGGACTTTGTCTTTGAACAATTAAAATGAAGAAAAGCAAATTATGTACATTTTAAGGCCAATTTGGATGAAGAAAGCTGTCATTTCTCCTTTTATAGAAACCTGGTGAAGGATATAAATTAGAGAAGGCAAATAGGTGGAAAAAAGTGCTTTGTATCTGAGCTATTCTCTGGGTTCTGCAACNCACTTAGTGCTGCAGTTGGAAGACAGCACGAAGGGCAGATGGCATAGTGGCTTGGCACAGGTCCCTGGAGATGACCACTCAGTTCTCCTCCTGGTCAACTTATTCATAGAAGGTGGTTACTGCTGTTGGTGGGGCAGATTTAGNGCCACAGAAACTAGATAANTTAAAATATTANGTCCACAGAGTTCCTGGGTAAAATGTCCTCTCCCACTAGGAGCATGGGGTCCTGCAGGTCAGCAGCAGTGTCTCTCCTGGGCAGGGCAACTGATCACTTGGCATGGCCCATCTTTTTGACAGGAAGTCCACTCCCCATCCCAACCCTCCCTACTCACCTCGGTGTGTTGAGCACACATATAACACGTGTACACATCATGNTCCAGGCCTGCTTTCTTTCGGATTTGCCTTGCCCTGATAAACACCCTGTTTATGACACTTATTCGAGACACTTGTCTCGGGTTGGGTTGCTTGTCATCTCTTAGCTGAATGTCAGAAGCTGCCTGAAGCCTCAGCTAGTGACTCAATACGCTTGAGTGAAGTGATAATGTGTGACTGTGGCTGGCAGGAGAGAGAGAGAGAGAGAGAGAGAGAGAGAGAGAGAGAGAGAGAGAGAGAGAGAGAGNGAGCTCAAGGTTAGGGTAAGCCTAACCTGACGTCAGTGACTTCTACTCACGTCACCTCAAAACTTTGTGTTTGTTTTACTGTATTTGCACTGGCTCCAAATAATTCTTAAAAATGACCTTGTCACTAGAAAAAAAACTCTAGAATTGTAACCTCAGAACCAAATCCAGACTTGGCAGAATCCAAATACATTTTCTTTGAATATAAGAACTGTCCTTTACAGCCAGGCATGGTAGCTCATGCTTGTAATCCCAGTGGAGGCTGGAGGATCACCAAAAGTCCCAGGCCAGGCTTATCTCAAATAAAATTAACTATAAACACACACCAGCACACATGCACACACATATACACGGGCATACACACACAGAGAGGCACATCACACACATGCACACAGAAACACACATGTATACAAACATACACACAAAAAAACCACACACATACACAAACACACACACACACACTCAAACCAAAATCTTAGGTCTCCTTGACCACCCTGGAGGACAAGGTCAAGTTACTTGGAATGAAGTAATTTTCTCCTTAGTGAATCTTAGGTTTAGAACAGATTTTTTTGGAGAAGATAGGATCTCCTGTATCCCAGGCTAGATTTGAAGTTGCTATGTAGTTGAAAATGACCTTGAATTCCTCATCATCTTGACTCCGAGTCTCGAGTGCTGGAATTACAGGTATATTCTACCATGCCAGGTTTAGGTAGTGCTGGGGATGGAACCTAGGGCCTCTTGCATGCTAGGCAAGCAGTCAACACATGAGCCACAGCCCTAGCCCCAAGAATAGTTGAGAGATGGTAAAGAACANAAATGGACAGGAAGATCAAATTAGGGGTTATTACTATCTCAGACTAAATATAGGAATAATCTAGAGTGAGATGGTGTGTAATATATATTCTTAAAGCACTCAAGAAACTCTGGTACGACAATAATTTTGTGTGATACATTCTGAGTCAACTCTAAATGAACAATGAGTATTGATTTGGGATTTTAAGATAAAAACTTTCTTCTGTTTATAAACCATATTAGGAAACTCCATAACTTGATTTGCTGAATCTGTACCATTGGATTTACAAGGCTATTTAAGGTTTAATCAGTCACACAGTTGATGTGCCTTCAAAGAAATACGTTAGATTAATGAGCATGGTTTGCATTTTTCAAGGGAGTTNAATTAACAAAGGGAAATATTAATCCAAGTTTNCCCTATGACATTGATAAAAGACCAGGCCTAATGGTCCATGCCTGGGATCCCAGTTATTATACNTGGGAGGCTGAGGAAGGGTAAAGTTTAAGGCTAGTTGGGATACATAGTGAAAGCTATTAAAAAGCAAATAAATAGCCAGGCAGTGGTGGCCCACGCCTTTAATCTCAGCATTCCTGAGGCAGAGGCAGGTGGATCTCTGAGTTTGAGGCCAGCCTGGTCTACAGAGTGACTTCCAGGGCAGTCAGGACTGTNACACAGAGAAACCCTGTCTCGAAAAAACCATAAAAATAAATAAATAAGTAAAGTCCTGGTACATTTTACAAATAAAATATACAATTAAAGGAAAATTATTTTAAGTTACAACTTGAACAAATTAACTATTAATCTTAATAGTCAAAGAAAGCCCTAGAAAATACCTTTTCATTCACAAATGCACCTTGTTCAAGGAAATAGACACATANGAACTTCCAAAGCTTCACTTAGCATCTGTCATTGAGAAACTGAGAGTTGGAGGGACCCGGGAACCCGTGGAACTCCCTTGGCAAGTAGTCACTTAAGTTGCTCAGTGTAAGTGCTGTGTGGAGAGCTGCCATCTTGCATTGCTTAGGAAATAATGATAACAAACCGTATGGATGTGTTCAGTATAGGTGCAAATTCCTCCTAAAATAGTTTCTATTCATGATTGGTTGAATCCATAGACATGGAACCTAATGATAGGGACATTATTGTCCAACAATTAAAATAATCAGTCAAGCATGTATTTTCTACATAACTTTGTTGCATTATCAACATAAAATATTCCTTTAGAAGTATATGGGAGGCCTAGAGGTTAAAGAGAATATGAAATGTCATAGGCAGATATGACCTACTTTTTCCCTCAACACACAGGCCGCTAGGCAGACAGACACTGGCAGGCACCCGGGCGATGCTGGCACTCACGGGCACACATGCAGACAGGCNCACAGACCACAGGTAGGCACACACANGCCTTCATGGGCTACCTGGCAAAGGCAAAAGTCAAAAAGCGTTCTCCTCTCACCCTAAGGCCAGATTTATATAAAATCACATGAAAGTGTCATTTTGCCAGGAACAGTTACATAATGCATTACATCACTGTTTACTTTTGGGTTCCTGGGGCAGCCAGTGTAAGNCATCATTAGTGGACTCAGGGTCACCAGTATGTCCTGTGTCAACCACATTTTAGCTGATTCAAACCAGATATTCATATCAGCATCGTGATGTCTAAACATAAACTGGCCCACATGTCCTTCTGTTCCCTTCATTGTACACAGGTTATAGGCAAACATTATTCCATTTTGTATAAGGAACTTGAACACATACGGATTTTAAAACTACAGGGGTCTTGGAACCCAATCCCAATAAATACCAAATGATTAAAGGTCTTTAAGAAGCNGTATTCTGAGAGGCACTGGACAGACCAGTTTTTAATCTACTTTAAGGACATAAAGTTCTTGTCAATAATTAGCTCATTTGTGCATGCTGAGTCTCTGCAGACATGGAAGGAGACATCTCCTGCCTGGGCTTTGAAGATTTCTGGGGAGGCCCTAATCACTGCATGNTATTTGCAGTAGAAGTGAGGTAATATCTTGCTCACCCTTAGTCAAGCCATCAAAGGCTTATTGGTTTGGGTTCTGAGTAACTTAGTGTTTTTGGCTTGAAAACAGGAAAGAAAGGAAAGAAGATAGTTAACTGTAACATTCTAAAATCCCTAAAGGCTAAATAGTTATTGAATTGCTCTAAGATCTGTCATTTGTAGACTACCCCACTCCTACTGAGGGAACATTACATATGTGTAGTGGTTTGGTGAGAATGGCCTCCACAGGCTCNGGTATTTGAATGCTTGGTCCCCAGTCGGTAGAACTGTTTGGAAAGGCTTAGGAGGTGTGGCTTTGTTGGAGGAAGTGTGTCACTGTGGGCAGGCTTTGAGGTTTAAAAAGTCCATGCCATTCTGAATTAGTTCTTTCTGCCTCGTGGTTATTATCTCTACATGTAAACTCTCAGCTACTGTTCCAGCACCATGACCACTTGCCATGCTCCCTGCCATGATGGTCATGGACTTACTCCATGTAACCAAGACAAGATGGTAAGCAAACACTCCTTCACTGAGTTAGATCTCCAGCTCTTGGCTTTTTGAGACAGTTTCGTTAAAGCCCAGCCTGGCCTTACACTCACCCTATAGCCCAGGCTAACCTCACACTTGTGATCCTTTTGCCTTTGCTTTAAAGGGCTGGAATTATATTTTCTTTCTCATTTAAATGCTTTAATTTCTTTCATCTTTAGGTGACCCTAAACTTGGTATCAATAATGTGGTTGGGTTTTTTTGTTTGTTTGTTTGTTTGTTTGTTTGTTTTTGTTTTTGTCAGCTTGACTCAAGCTAGAGTCATTTGGGAAGAGGGAACCTTAATTCCTCTTAATTCTTAATTCAGGAAGAGTTTAAGAACACCGTTGGCTATGCATCTAGGCCACAACAGGGCAGGTGAGATGGCTTAGCNGTAAAGGGACCTGCTGCNAAACCTGATGACCCATGTTCAATCACCAGAACCCACGTGGTAGGAGACATCTGGCTCCAGTAAGGTGTCCTTTGACATCCACAGGCTTGTCATGGCGCAAATGCACTCATGCATGCACACATGAATAAATACATGTGAATACATAAATAAATAATTAACTGGAGAGATGNTGGGTGGATAAGGCACTTGCCATACAAGCCTTAGGATCAGGGTTCAGATCTGGCACCCCCAGAACCCACATAAATGCTGTGTGGGTGAGCAGACCTCCTGTAATTCCAGGCCTTGGAAGTTGGAGACAAGGGATCCCTGGAGCAAGATAGCTAGCTAGACTAGCTGGTGTCAGTGACCTTTGGGTGCCCTTGGGTATCCTGCCTCAAAACAAGATTCCTGATGTCAACCTCAGGCCTCTACATGTCTGTCCTACACATGAATACAACATATACACACACCATACACATACACATATGTGAAAAAAAAATAAGAAAATAAAAACCTCTAAATTCCTATCTGGGTGAAAGTTGAACCCTAGCTCACTTTTTCCTTCTATTGAGTTCCTCACTTAGAAAGCCCAGGCCTTTTCATTAAGGTCCTCATTTGCATATGGTAGGTCAAACAGTACAAAGCCTAAACAGCAACATCCAATTCACATCCCATCAGGGCAACATTTAGGTACAGTCTAATTTTTTTTTTTTTCTGATGCTTTCCAATTGTAGAATGGTAGCCAGGGTACAGATCTGAGTTTTATAAAACAGGAATGTGTTTTGTCTGTACCCTGGAACCAGAAAGATTTGAATTACAAAAACGAATTTGTATAGTCGCTAGTGGGTATTTAGCAATTGTGAGCAATGCCTCAAGACGCCTTAGGAAGTAACTGGGAGGGTGCCCAGCCTTATGCAAGAAGCTCCAAGGAGAATGTTTGGAAAGAATCAAGGTAATAGTCATTGGCTAATAAAGTCACAATTTTGTGATGACATTTCACTTTTCTGTGAGTAGAATTAATCTTTATAAAAGCTTGGGGTGGGGGCGGGGGAACCCACTGCTTAATTAGAAAAACACACAAGACTAGCATATGCACTTTACAAAAGAGAGAAGTATCAACAAATAAATGAAATGTGGTCTCTCTGCTGATGAAGGAAATGCCAAGTAAAACAAGAATGACTTTGCAATAATCAAACGGCTGTTTGCAAAAGCAAACAGCAGGAGTGTCCGGGGCTGGCGAGACCTCAAAGACTTGGTGCTCACACACTCAGGGTGGGGTAGTCCTCAGCTGCCTGTAGGGTAGTGTGTCTCCAGGGTCTGCAGCTGTGCAATGATCCCTAGCCCATCCTTTGCCATGGAAGTCTTACTGGTTTTATAGTTGTTATTGTTTAGGGATATGGTGTCACTATGCAGCCCAGGCTGGCCCCAAATGCTGGTTCCTCCTTCATCCTCCCAGGTGTTAAGATTACAGGCATGTATCATGATGCCCAGTTTTTGTTTTTGTTTTTTTTTAAAAGATTTATTTATTTATTATGTATACAGAAGAGGGCGCCAGATCTCTTACAGAGTCGTGAGCCACCATGCGGTTGCTGGGAATTGAACTCAGGACCTCTGGAAGAACAGTCAGTGCCCTTAACCTCTGAGCCATCTCTCCAGCCCCAGTTTTTGTTTTTGTTTTTTTCAATTTTTTTTTATTAAAAGATTTTCTATTCATTTTACATACCAACCACAGATCTCCCTCTCCTCCCTTCTCCCGCCCCCCAGCCTTCCCCCCTAACTCAGTCCCCATTTCCCACCTCCTCCAAGGTAAGGTCTCTTATAGGGAGTCAGCACAGCCTGGTACATTCAGTTGAGGCAGGTCCAAGACGTTCCTCCCTGCACCAAGGCTGCACCAGGTGTCCCATCATAGGCACTGAGCTCCAAAAAGCCAGCTCATGCACCAGGGATGGGTCCCAATCCCATTGCCTGGGGGCCCCCTAAAGAGTTCAAGCTAAACAACTGTCTCGCATATCCAGAGGTCCTAGTCCAGTACCATGGGAGCTCCACAGCAATCAGTCCACAGTTCATGTGTTTCCACTAGTTTGGCTGGCCATCTCTGTACATTTTCCCATCATCATTTCGATGCCCCTTGCTCATAGAATCCCTCCTCTGTCATCGATTGGGCTCCTGGAGCTCGGCCTGGCGCCTGGCCATGGATCTCTGCATCTGCTTCCATCAGTCTCTGGATGAGGGACGCCCAGCTTCTTAAGAGTTTCCGTTCCCAATGATCCCAATCATTTCGTGAGTACCTTTGGCTCGCAAGATTAAAAAAAAGAAAGAAAAGAAAAGAACCAGGAAGTGATTTGAAACTTTGATTATTCCATTTTTCAAAGAGCTTTGGAGTCAGCATTCAGCTTAATTAAAAGAAGATATTCTGTTTTTTATTAATATTTTTAAAGCCCTATCTGTTCCATTAGTGCTTCCCTCCATGAAAAATTCTCAGTCAACTGAATTAATCTTTCTTTCTTGCTTGCTTTCTTGCTTTCTTGCTTGCTTGCTTGCTTGCTTGCTTTCTCATGCTCAGTCTCTTTGTTGGCTTCCTTTTTTGTTGACATGGTTTTGCCAAAGATAATATGGCCTCTTTGAAAAACCTCCCTCCCTAAACGGGCCACTTCAGACCCAATTTTCCCATTTGATTCTGTTCTTCTGTAAGCCAGACACCCTTAGAGGACACAAGTGCCACAGAGCGCTTTCTCAGGCCCAGAGCGCCAAGGCTGTACGAGTTGGGGCTCCTTTTGGGTCTGAATCTCCACCCTTTTGAATTGAATTCCATGATCTGCTTGATGTTGCAAGTGTCCCATTCACGCTATGCCAGGTTTTTGTGTTANCGGGAATTGAGGATTACTCGAAACAGCTGCAGTTTATTTTTAAGGTAACAGGCATGGTCTTCTAGAATTATCTAGAATCGGTTCCTGGATTCTATCATTCTTCTATTTCTTGGTGCATTTAGATGAAGGATAATTTCTTTTCTTTTCTTTTTTTTTCTTTTTTGCTTTTCGAGACAGGGTTTCTCTGTGTAGCCCTGGCTGTCCTGGAACTCTGTAGACCAGACTGGCCCCGAACTCACAGAGATCCACCTGCCTCTGCCTCCCAAGTGCTAGGATTAAAGGCATGCACCACCACCACCTGGCCCAAATTGAAATGATCCTTAAGCTTTTCTAATGAGCCTATATCTAAAATACATTCATCAAATCTATAGTTTACTTTTATTTTGTTTTCTTATAATATTGATAATGCTAATGAAACGTTTTTCTTCATCTTTTTAAATTTTTGTTTTTGATTGTGTGTGTGCCCAGGAGTGTAGTGCATGAAGAGGTCAGAAGAGGACATTGGTTCTGTGGATCTGTGTCAGAACACGGACCAGGAATGGAGTTGTGTGGGGAGAATTCTGAGCGCCTGTGAGAAGACGTCAATAAAACGAGAGTCTTGTGGCCTCAGTTTCTTCAAAACACTGAACTGTTCTTGAATGCGTTTTCATGCTCCTCCCAGGCGTAGCGGATAGGAGTGGTTTCCTGCAGGTTACTCACTATTGCTTGCTGCTGTTNTTCAACTCAATGNTTAAAGCATCCTCTGTGGGAAAACATGTTTGTGCCACGTGCAGCTTGTCCTTGTGATNGTACACAGCTTGAGCTCATGAGAGTTTTACTCATGTGACCTTTCTTAACCCCCAGAGTAGAAATTTTCTGAGGCTCTGAACAACGTTGGCCATTGCGTGAGATTTTACTCTTCCTCCTTTATNGGCTCCATTCTCCCAGGTCCCACNGCCTCAAGAGCGATGNCAGATCGGGGATTACAGAGAAAGAGCACAGAGAAGGAGAAATAGATGGGATTTNGAGTGCCTCAAGCATCTTTCTTACTGGAAAAAGGAGTCTCTCCTGGATAAAACTTAAACTTTTGTTTGCTTTGTTTTGATAACTGCCTCTATTTGCTTTCNAAGTCTCTTAATGACCACTCTGGTTAGTTTACCACTCCGGTTAAATAACTCGGGTTATTTCCAATGTCCCATGAGCTAATTTTTTTTCCAATTAAAATTCTTATTTTATGCATATGTGTGTTTCACCTGATGTATGTGCACTACTTGTGTGCCTAGTGCCAGTGGAGGCTAGAAGTGGGCATCAGACCTGCCGGGCTGTGAATCACTGTGGGTGCTGGGAACTGCAAGAGCAGAAAGTATTCTTAATTGCTGAGCCATCTCTCCAGTCCCTGTGATCTCAGTTTGATACCTGACAAAATTCTCAAGAGCTAAAATGTTGTCTTTAAGACGGGGCTTCATTAAAGAAGTGTTGGATACTTAGCCTCCTTTAAGTTGGGTGAGTTTGTTATTAATATGTCTCCAGATGACTGGCATTCCAAACTTGTATGAGTTGCTGAGGCCCAGCATGTTATCACTCATAAGTTTGGTTAGTATATTATTGTAATTCTCATCTGATCTTTATCTTGGCCATTCTAAGTTCACAAGAAGTTGCTTTATTATGACTTTTTTTTTTTTTCTGGAGGTCTTTCATAAGCAGTTACAATGNAACTACAGTGTGTCCTCAGGAGGTTCACTAAAGGACAGAGTCACCTACTGTTGAAGGCGGGTTTCTTTGATTCTGAAGTTATACAGCTGAACAGTTTTCCAGTGCTCTTAGGAAGAAACCAGCTCATAAAGTCATTAGTCTGCCATCCATCCAGGAGAATGACAAATAGCTACCTGAGCCTGAGCTGATGCAAGATTGTCATTTTTATGATTTTTTTATGACATGTCTCCATCCTTATATTTTCCAGATTTAAAGGAACTTTCCCCTTCTTTTAAGCTAACTANAGCCTGCAGCAATTCTTGTAAATGATATCTTTGTGAACAAAATTGAAGCATTTACTTTTCACCCTACTTGAGCCTTCTAAAATTCTAAAACTATACATTAATCAAAAAACTTGATCTGGTGTGTGCACTTGTGCGTGAG
>LZPO01076118.1:87113-101060 GCA_001675575.1 Neotoma lepida
ATATATTTATAGTATTTAGTTATATATATAATTGTTGTGGAATATTATTTTAAGGTGTGTTACTTTTGTTTATGTTACGTTTGCTTAACTTGGTGAAACTGTGTTACTGTGCCTGCCTAAAACACCTGATGGTCTAATAAAGAGCTGAATGGCCAATAGCAAGGCAGGAGAAAGGATAGGCAGGGCTGGCAGGCAGAGAGGAGATATAGAAGGAGAACTCTGGGAAAAGGAAGATCAAGGAGTGAGAGAAGGAGGTGGACTCNAGGGCCAACCACTCAGCTATATAGCAAGCCACAGAGTAAGAGTAAGATTTATAGAAGTAAGAGAACGGGAAAAGCCAAGAGGCAAAAGNTAGATGGGATAATTTAAGTTAAGGAAAGCTGGCAAGAAACAAGCCAAGCTAAGGCCTCCGTGTGTGATTTATTTGGGAGCTGGGTGGCAGCCCCCCCCAAAAGAGCAAAAATAACCAACAACATATAACAAAAAGAGTATAAACAGAGTTACACTACAAAGGGAGGACCATCCCTCAACTAGACACCATACATTACCAAGTAAAACCTCCAGTACTCAGATGGGTTACTTCTCTTTGAGTTGTTGGCCAATAGGTTCCCATAAACAACTCCCCCACCAAACATTCCAGGTTCGTGCCAATGCTATTGATTATCCCCTAGAACTTGATGGTAAGGCCCTATTGCTGAAGATACCACAAACTTGAGTCACAGGACATGGAGAAATCTCGCTGGTATTCAGCTGGAAGCTTCATAACTATTGGCTAGCATACATTGTAACATACTTTCTTTAGGGCCACCAACCAGCTCCCAAATCATGACAGAGACATTTTATAATTTATGAATGTTTTATAAGCCTTATCTTAGCTCTTGTTTTAATGTTTCTCTTTATCTACATTTTGTCTCTGGGCTTTTTACCTCTTTTTCATTCAGTATATCTTACTTTCCTGTTTCCTCTGTGTCTGGCTGCCTGGCTTCTGGACCTAGGCGTCTTCTTTGCTGGCTCTTCTCTCTGATTGTTTGAGCCTAGATTTCTTGTCCTACTTATTCTTTCTGCCACCAGCCCTGCCTATCCCTCTACTGCCTAGCTATTGGCCACTCAGCTTTTTATTAGACCAATCAGGTGCCTTAGGCAGGCAAGGTGAAACAGCAACACATCTTTACATAATGAAACAAATGCAACATAAACAAATGTAACACATCTTTGCCTAGTTAAACAAGTGCAGCATAAACAAACATAACACACCTTTACATAGTTAAAGTAATATTCCACAACATAACAAATGTAACACATCTTTACATAATTAAAGTAATATTCCACAATAATTCATAGTACTGAAAAGTGCTGTGCAGGCTACCAGAGGAGAAAAGTCAGCATCCATCTCATCCAGCTATGGATCTTACCAGTTACAGCCTGCCTGGGAAGATANGCCCGCTGGTGCAATAGTGGCACAAATATTATTTTAAAATGAGCTGGAAGGCCTGCTCTATGACATGTAACCCATATCTGATCTTGTCAGTGAGCCTAAGAACCTGTGGCTGTAGGTCACAATCCCTAGGGGGAAATCTGCTACTGTTATTCTGCTGAGTGGACACAGCAAATAAAACAACTCAATAAATTGTTGTAATAATCATAAATCAGTGCATCATTCAACCCTCATCTTCCCGCAGGATTGACAAGTAACAGAAACTCACAACTGGTCAACATACAGAGAATAAGAGACATGGGAACGCTCAGCCCTATATGGAATGTCTGGACCCTCTCCCTTCCCCCCTCAAGGCTCAGGGATCTATGAGGAAGAGGAAGCAGAAAGATTTAAGAGCCAGAGGTGGCAGAGGACTTCTGTTTACCAGATACAACAGGGTAGGTACACATACNAACTCACAGAGATTGTGAGAACATGCACAAGACTGGCACAAGCCCAAGCCAATCAAAATCCCAGCATAGAGGAGCGGAAGTGGGCATGAACTCCTGCTCAAGCTGAGGAGCTACCGGAGTTCAATTGCTGATGGAACAGGGAAANAGTTTTCTTCAAGGAGTGACATCATTCAGGACAAGTCCTATACCCATAAGAAGTTCGATAATACAAACTAAATTCATGTTTTTCTCTTTCTTCTTCTTTTTTTTGTTTTGTTTTTTTGAGACAGGGTTTCTCTGTGTAACAGCCCTAACTGTCCTGGAACTAGTAAACCAACCTGGCTTTGAACTCACAGAGATCCACTTGCCTTTGCTTCCTGAGTGCTGGGATTAAAGGCATGCGCCACCACGGCCTGGTGTTCTGTTTTGTTTTAAGAGAGAGACTAGGAAGTNGGGTAGGGAGGTGGAGGAGGAGAATCTGGGAGGAATTGGGGGAGGGAGATAAGTATGTTAAAAATGCATTGTATGAAAATCTCAAAGACTAAATAAAAACATTAATTTTTTTCTGAGACAGGGTCTCACTATATTGCTCTGTCTGTCCTAGAATTCACTGTATAAACAAGGTTAGCCTTGAATTCACACAGATCCACCTGCCTCTGTTTCCAAAGTGCTGGGATTAAAGGCGTGAAGGCTGGGCTACTACACCTGGCCTAAAATAAGTTTTAAAGAAATAATTGTTTAAAAAAAAAAGAAAAGGAAAATGCCTGCTACTTTGTATTGTGACTTAACGATTAATAAAAATTATACTAAGCATCAAGAAAAAGAAAGGCAATTCAAAACGAGGTAAATAGCTACAAAAAAAGAAAAAAAAATCACAGTCCTAACATAAGATGAAGTAAAATATAACATTGAAGCAGGTAAGAATCACAGTTCACAAACTCAAAAAATACTTCAGCTACTATGAGGTGGATGGGTACCTTGTCCAGCACNGCTTGGTCCTGGGAACCTGTCTGGGGTAAGAGAATGAAGAAAGGGCACGGAAAAACATGTGCTGAAAAGCTGGGGTTGGGCGGGCTATNTTCTCTCTGGNGAGTGGCACCTGCTACTATACTGTTACAATTGTAACAACCCCGGAAGGAAGCCTTTACTTCATACATCACAGGGAAGATTTAGCTAGCCTGGGTGGGAGGTCTTTGTAGGGGAGCAGTCTGGGGAGGAGGAAGGTGTGGGCACTAGTTTTTGCACAAATCGCCAACATCCACACACACGACCAAAAGAAGGCTTTGCCAAGTCCCATGGTTAGGAGGCATTGGTCCCTGTCAATAATACACCTGTATAGTGTGTCCCCTCCCTTCCCAGGGACAGGAATGCTAATTCTTAGAATCTGTAACAACTGTCTGATTTGGGAGGAGTTTGCAGAAATAACTAAAGTCACATTTATCTCCAACCTCAGCCAGATGTTGATGAAACATAAAGACATTTTGACTTGCAAGAATCATATTTGAGTTTTATTGCATAAACAGTCATCAAGATTTTTAACATTTTTATTTATATATTTAATCGTTATTGTTGGGACTGGTGGCACATGTCTGTAGTCACAGCACTCCGGGAGCAGAGGCAGGAGAATCACGAGTTTGAAGGAATATTGAAAGTTACAGCAAGTTCACGACCAGCCTGAGCTACTTGGGAAAGTCCTAAGTGAAAATTTGAGTGCTGGGGATATAGCTCGGTGGTAGAGTGCTTGCCTAGAGTGCTCAAGCCAGCTTTCTTCTTCTTGACTTTTCCAGGGTCAGGACCACTTGTACCTGCCTTGGTGAGAGGTATCTTGGGGCCTAGACTGCAACTGTCTAAATCAGCAGGGGCCACATCAGGTTTCTGGAGGCCCCAGCAGAAACAGGGAGACATAAACCGACAGTGGGTGTCAGATGCCCACAAGATATATAATAATGCCTCTTGCGATCCCACAGTCCTTTGCCCCTCCTCTATACCCCACTGGCCACCCCTTCAGCTCCCCAGCTCAAACACTGTCTGCTGGCCTTGGCCAGTATCGGCTCAGGATGAAATCTGTCACAGAGGTGGGCAACTTAGCCAGGGGGATATAGAGAAGCTTGACATCCAGGCCAGGGTTGTAGCGGATTCGGGGGCTCCTGGAGACAACAGCATGTTCCATGCTGTTAGTGACATCGCTGATTCTCGGATGTGCCAGCTGCATGAAGTTAACCAGCTTTTCAGTGTCTGTTTGAGACATTGGGGGTAAAAGGAGGATAGAACAAAACCTCTGTGAGTCTTTTTAAAAACAACAACCTCCCCCCCGTCCCCCGAGTTCCATCCAAGCTCCCTGTCTATCAGAAGTCTGATTCAGCGTGTAAAGCAAGTCTCCCGCACCATGCAGGGCGTCCCTCACCTAAACACCCATTTACAGGATCACGATAATATCTTATTTCTCTTTCTAAACACTAGAGTGATGTCCTGAAGTCTCACTTGTCATTAGATGGTCCACANAAAGAGCTTGCCCAATGTTTCAACAATAAACCACTTAGGAGCTGTCTGACCTGGAACATAGGCTTTGGTTATCTGAAAATGGGGGTGAGGACATGAATCCCAGAGAATAGCACAGATGACTATCACCTTTCTGTTTCTGTGTCACCTAAAGGGAAGACTTATTTGGCTCATGGTGTCAGAGGTCACGCTCCATGGCCACTTGGTCCTGCCAAGCATCAGGGGGTAGCGTGAGAAGCTGTTCTCATGGTNTCCAAGAAGGAGCAAGGGATGGAANAGAGGTGGAGAGGGAGGGAAGGAGGGATGGAGGGAAGAGGGGACAGGGACAAAATACAGTCCCCAAAGGCATGCTCCTAAGAACACACCCACTCTTTCAAGGAGGGCCAGGTAAGTCTGCATCATCTCCCATACCCTAGGGAAGTATGAAGGAAGCTCACTACTGCTTTTCCAGCCATCTGTAGATTATCCTTTGTTTGTTTGTTTTTGTTTTGAAGACAAAGTCTCATACGGTAACCTAAAGTGGCCTGGAACTCACTCTATAACCCAGGCTGACCTCAAACTCATGGCAATCCTCCTGCCTTAGTCTCTCAAGAACTGGAATTACAAGTGTGAGCCTTCACACCTGTCTCCCCCCATCTTTCCTGTTATATATATGTATGTATGTATGTACATATATATGTATGTGGTCCTGGGGACTGAGCACAGAGTCCCAGACACGCCAGGCAAGTAGTTCTACCATTGAACTTTAGCCCAGCTGGGCTGACCCATTGATAACATCAGAACCCTTGTGATCCAATCACTCCCCTGAAGCCCCCACTTCTGAATATTGTTGTCTTGGGGATCCAGCCTTTGACACATAAGCCTTTGGAAGACATTTTCAATCCAAGCCATAAAAGTGATTAAAAGCGGAGTAGATGGTGTGGAAGGACAGATGGAAAAGGCTCATAGTCACACACACAAAATTCAAAGTAAGTAAAACTATTGGCTGGTGGGATGTCTAGTTACTGCACGATGTTAATTTTTCTTCTGTGAGCTTCCATGTTTTCCAAAACACCTGGGGAATTAAAAATTAGAAATTCTGGGGCTAGAAAGATGGCTCAGTGGTTAAGAGCACCGACTGCTCTTCCAGAGGACCTGGGTTCAATTCCTAGCACCCTCATGGCAGCTCACTACTGCTTTTCCAGTTCCAGGGGATTCGACGCCCATGGCAAAACACCCATGCACATAAATTNAAAAGCAAATTAAAAAATTGGTAATTCTACAAACAGGTGTGGAGACACAGATGGGTGTCTGAGTAGTTCAAGCCCATTGGCGCTCATGACATAAATGACAGACGGGCCTCTGGCACCTCGCCATGGCCCTCCTCCTGGATTCTGGGACAAGGATAGGTGTGCAGAATAGGGAGTGGGATTCGAACTTCAGAGAGNGTAATAAGGACTCCGGAGGAAGTGGGCTTGAGGGTCAGACTTCCCTGACAGGACGTTAAAGCTGGGAAACAGAGTAACAAAGTTGTCCTGACTTTGGCCTGCTCTAGGCACATAAATCATCCACTATCTCAGGGTTAGGATGCTTGTAGATAGTTGGTGGGGACTGGACAGTGGCATTCAAGAGCTCTTGCAGCAACCTCGAAGGAGCTTCCTGAAGAGAAAACTGTAGAAAATTTCAGCTACATATTGGGGCCTCCCAAAGAGCCATGCTCACTTAAAGCAGGCTGTCTTTTTAGGGATGGAGTTCTAGGACATCTCCAATGTTGTGCCTGTCATGAGTCTCCCACCAGCAACGCCTAGGCAGGAAGGTGAATATGAGAGTGTCCTCAGGGTTCTGCACACACCCTCAGGACATAGAACCTGTGCAAGCTGAGGAGATGGAGTCAAGCTGAGGGAAGCACAGTTTGGGCACTGGGCCTTGAAAGGGAGCGAAGATCCCTACAGACAGTGAGGTGGAAGGAGGTATCCAGCCCCAAGAGGTGGTATACGATTACATTNTTATCTTAAATATTTGTTAGCTCCAGTTTCGAATGGAATGGAAAGAGAAACAGGTTCCCACACAGCCCTTTACTCCGCTAGATGGTAAGGAAGAGCATAGAGTTTGGAACTGGGCTCTTAAGAAAGAGTTTTCATTCTTGAGACAGCTCTCTAGGAAGCACCCGCGCCCAAGCTTTGCCACTTTGACTTAACACTTGTCGTTCTGTTCTCTTCTCCTGTGCTTCATACAGATTCTGACTAAGAACGAGGTGCCTAAAAGGAGAATTTTTGACGGCCTCCCAGCAGGATGGAGATGAGATGAGAAATCCAGTCAATAGTCTGTCCCTCCTCAGCTCATCCTTAACCCATTTGGCTACAGTTTATGCTGAGATCCATCAGCATCAGAAGATTGTTCTCTGTTCGCATGCCTGTTCTAGTGACCCTGTACCACTTTAATATGGTTCTATCCCAGATATAGTTAAAAGTAATGCCAAGAAATCCGGAGCCCACTCCTGGGGTTCAAAGCCAGGGACCTGTTGAGTTAGTCAGAGCAACTGGCTAGAGTTTATGTCATGTGACACTGTAGTGTCACTCCTATATATTCCTTCACTCTGTTTCAGAGCTTACCCCTGCCCTACACTACCCGGACCTATCATCTTAGCTTTGAGCAGAGCCTGCCATCTGGTCACCTTATCTTCCCCAACTGTTTTGAGCTTGTCCCCTAGGGCCTCAGGACAAGACCCACATTCCTCAGTGTGAGTATCTCCAGAGGCTTGCCTGTCCTGCCTGCCTCCACCCTGTTCACACTGCTGCCAGGTTGGAAGTAAGAACTCCATCAAAAGTTTGCCAGGCTTGTTCTATGCCAGTTTTGTTCAGTTCTCCTAAAAACCTATGACAGAACTTATACTTAGGTGAATAAGCCTTCATTTTTGAGAGCTATGGAATCACGCCCTGGAATCTGCCCCACGTCCAGATGCCCAGATCTCCAAGTGTTGCTCATGTTTCTGTGGGAAATAACTAGGATCTCATCCCTGTTGGTGAACTCCTATTCTTCCAGCAAAACTAAAGGGCGCATTATCACCTCGGGGAGCCATCCATCACAGAAGAACTGGGTCTCTGTGGTAACCACTCCAGAGTGGCTTGGCTTTCTGTGCCTACCCATTACAGCATGATGCTCTGGGTATGATGTACTTGCTTTCAGATTTCCTCTTCAGAGGTGAAAATTAACCACTTGGGAGAAGTTTATCTAAAAGCACTTATCTCCTGTTCTTGGAAAATCACGGTGTGGAATACAGGTAAATCAGCCTTGGGTATTTATCAGTCCAACTCTTACTGTTCTTTTAGCATAGCCATAATACCCCCCACCCCACCCCCATTCTCCGAAAAGTGGTTTTCAGGGAAGTTTGCCTCTCTACATCTTCCTTCAAGGACCCACGGGAAACTCCGCAGTCTCTGTCTGTAGTAGGTAGTCACTTAAGAAATGGCCCTTGTGAAGTTTCTAGAGACTGACTAAATCTACACTTCACCCCAGCCTCAGAGTAGGCCTGTAAATAATTTGGCACATCCTTTGCTTAAGAATTACGCAGAGGATTACGTTATTCATTCCCTCTACCACCTATTCCCTTACTTCAGACAACGGTAGATCTCCCTCTGTGGGATCCGTGGGCACATGACTCATCCTGAGCCAATCAGAACCTTACGTTCCTCTGAGCATGTAAAAGGTTAGAGTTGGGCTCATCCTGTCGGTAGGACGTCCAGGTCAGGATGAATTTCTTAACTCTCAAGGGAAGCGCNGGACAGGACTCTTCGCTCTGCTTAGAAGCTTACTCTCCGGGGAGATAAGCGGTGGNCATGAGTTGATAGCAAATAACCAGAGATGAGAGAAAAACCAGACTCTAACTGTGACATTCCACAGCTGGATCAGATTGTGCCCGGAGACCACTGTTGCTCATTTTTTAAGTCATCTAAGAAATTCCTTTCTTCTGCAATGATTTGGGTTGAATTTTCTTTCACTTGTGCCCCAGAGTCCTAACTGATATTCCACCTGAGGGCATTCTTCTCTCCCCACATGACATTGTAATATCCAAAACGAAATGTTTAAGGAACGTTTCTCCAGAAATCTTTCCCCTAATCAGTGAGCGAATGAGTCCTTCACCCACCGGGTTCATCAACATAAACCCAGTCCTCATCCTGCATGGCTCCTTCTCCTCACACAGCAACAGCTGGTCTAAAACTTCCCAGGCATCCAGCAACTTCTTGCTGTCTTCTATTTCCTGTCCTGTTCGAACACCATCCTGTCTGGCCTGGAAGTCTGCANCCACCAGAGAGAACTTCAGAGCACTCGGTCTGATGCCCCCTCAGCTACTCCTCACTTCTCCCTACCTGCTGGTTTCTTTAAATCTCTCAAAATAAGTGTCCTGTCTCAGAGCCCTCCTATAAAATTTTCCTTGTGTTCTATTTCCACTACCCACCACCACCTAGCTCTTATTCCTCAAGCTACCCCAGGGGAAGCTCTTTTATGCCAGAATCTGAATTCAGGCTCCAACTCCCACTCTTGCNCCTTTTTTCATAGCCTTATTTCTCCTCAATGACACTTAACCACAGTTGTCACTAAATGTGTGTGATATTTGTCTCCCCTACAGTGTCTTCAGCGACAGGCAGCAAGGGCAATTGTACTATTCTGTCCACCCCAGTGTCTGGTATTCCATAGTCTCTCAGTGAAAGATGTTCCAAGTGAAGACAACTTGCTCAGTTTTCCTGCCTTGGCTTGTGTTGATGCTGACATATAACGTCCAGGAANACNTGCTAGGGGGCATCAAGATCATGGGGAAACCCACAGNGACGGCTGCCCTGAGCTTGCAGGAGCTCACAGACTCTGGACTGACAGCTGGGGAGCTGGCATGGGACTGACCTAGGTCCTCTGCATGTGGGTGACAGTTGTGTAGCTTGGTCTTTTGTGGGACCCCTAGCAGTGGGACCAGGACCTGTCCGTGATGCATGAGCTGGCTTTGTGGAACCTATTCCCTGTGGTGGGATACCTTGCTCAGCCTTGATGCAGGGGGGAGAGCTTGGTCCTGCTGCACCTTGATATGTCATGCTTTGTGGATTCCCAGGGGAGACCTTATCCCATATGAATGGAGAGAGAGGAGGAGTGGATGGGGGGTAGAAGGGAAGTGAGGGGAGGGAACGAGAGGAGAGGGGAGAGGGGAAACTGTGGTTGGTATGTAAAATACAAGAAAGAAAAAAAAAANATACCACTGAGCAAAGGCTCTAACTCCTGCCATGGATTTGACTGACCTACATTGCTGTATGTAGTTTGGATCTTAAGTGTCCCCCAAAGACCTAAGCACTATCTTTAAGCTCCATGTACAGATGCAAAACTGAGGTACAAAATGATCAGTCAAGCTGGGCGTGGTGGTATAATTCTGTGATTGCAGCATTTGGGGAACAGAAGCAGGAAGATCCAGAGTTCAAGGCCATCTTCCGCTACCTGTGAAGTTTTAAGACAGCCTTAGCTACCACAGAACCTGCCTCAGGAAAACAACAGCAACAACAACAACAACAAAAACTTTTAAAAAGAAAACAACAACAAAAACTTTAAAAAGAAATCACCACCAAACAAAACAAAACAAAACAAAACCAAAAAAAACAAAACCCAGAAAATAAAAAACAAACAAAAAAAACCAAGCAGTGTCCAAGCCCACAAGTGGCAGAGCCTGGACTTGGAGCAGGCGGTCTAGCTCCTGCACCCACGCTCTTTGTTACTTTGCTATTTTCTTCTCAGTGTGTTTTCACAGATCTACCCGCATCTGATGTTTGGAGAAGTGTCAGAGCAGGCAGCATCTCTCCACACGCCCCTATCTTCCCCACAGCTGTGGCTCTAATCTCAAACTCCAGCTTTGCTGCTCCTACTAGCTGTGTATATGATCTCTGGGGCTCCGTCTTATCATCTGTAAACTGAAATCCAGCCAATGACCCCCCAGACCTCCAGATCTTCCTCAGAGAGCCCACTTCCTCTTGGAGACTCACAGGCTTGGAAATACTCCTCTCCGTAGCTATCCCGGGTCTCCTGAGGCAGCCGGTCCCACAACTTCTTCATGCGAGTTTGCAGAGCTTCCTGGCCCAGAATGGCTGTCTTGTAGTTCCCCGGCTCAATTATGCTGACCTTCACCCCAAAGAAATGAAGCTCTCGCCTGTGAGATTAAGAGTTGCATTTGGTCTAGCCTCATAATGACAGGCATCAGAGACATCTTTGGAGGGACCTGTCTCTCCTGAAACCTGGAGGTGTTCATGCCACCATNGAGGTAATTTCAACATTGCGTTCATGCAAATAAGCTTTCCTTAGAACTTCATTCCTTTCCCAAACTGATCCCGTAGTCTGGGTCAATTTGCATTAGCCAAAACCAACAGGATCTCAGGGGAGAATCTAGGCCAAAGTCTTGCCTCCTCCCACCCAGCCCCACACCCATCACCCATGTGACAAAAGGTATAAGGGGTTTTGTAAAAAGACTCGCATCTTCTGAGGCACTTCCAGAGGCACCTCTGCTCCAGGCCTCCCTCTGTGTGCACTCTCTCTCTCCACCCCCTCTCCATTCTCACCCCTCATCCCTCCCCCACAACAGGGTTTCCCCGCATTCTGGGTCCACCCAAGGGAAGATCCATCTGATATCTTCTGACCTCATTCCATATGGTCCCCTCCTCCTCACTTCTTCTCTTGTTGATCCTGTGTTAGATTCTTCTCCCCAGAACTACCCCGCCCACACACCCACACGCTCAGACCTTGATTACCTCGGTCAAGTCCCAAGACCCCCATCTGGTTTGGTACCAGGACCCAGTCACCTGATGCTATCTGAGAAGGCTTCGACACCAAACTTGGAGACACAGTAACCACCACCGATGACGGCCACACGACCACCAGAACTGGACATGTTGACCACCCTGCCCCGGGCTTTCTTGACCATAGGTAGCATGTTCAGGGTGACTTCGATCAGTCCCACCAGGTTCACATTGATCACTTTGACAAAGTCTTCTTTGGTCAACCATTCATTGGGGCCACTGGGCAGGCCCACACCGGCATTGTTCACTAGGGCCCAGAGGCCTAGGGTGAGAGAGAAAGGTAGAGAGAACCATACAGGAAATAGCAACTTCTCTGGGAGAGTTCCAGGGGCCACCACCAATAGCTGAGGATGGCTGAGCAGGAGGACAACACCGAAGGACAGTGGGCAGATACACTCAAGGATGGTNTGNCTTGGGACAGCCGTTGAGAACTGAAGTTCAAATGCTTGCTGTTCCCAATGGAATGCTTTTCCCCCTGATTTCTGTGGTNTACCAACTAAATTGGCTCTGTACCAGCTATCACCAAGCTACCAGTGGCACTGAAGCCATGAGATATGGGCTGAGATAACAATTTTCATACAATGAATCGGCACTTGAATTCTCCACCAAACGTGCATCCTTTACTCTTCCAAGTAGAAAAAGTTCCAGTTGACGGTTACCAGATCAGTCCATTCATTCATTCACCTAGCAAATGTGATTCATTCATTCATTCATTCATTCATTCATTCATTCATTCATTCATGTTTCTGCTCTGTGTTGGTTACTTAAGCAAAAGAGACATAAAATGAATAAGTTGGAGATCTTACGCCTCCAGAAGCTCAGAGACCAGAAAGTAAAGTATCAAATTCCATATGATACTTATGGAAATGAGATAAGGGTTCTCTTCAAATTAGGAAGGAAGGGNTGGAGAAAATCAGTGCAGTTATCCAGTTCTACAGGGTCTCAGGGTTGAAGAAACCCAGGTTCTAGGTCTGGTTCTGATTCCAGCCTTGGACAAATCCCTTCCCTCCCTGGGCCTTGGGTTCCTCATCAAACAACACCAGGACAGTTGTTCCCACAAGCCTGCTAGGGGTGGGGGATGTGGGAGCATTCCCTTCATTTGTTTTATGAATTGAGCTTTTGAGTGAAATGCCAGCAGGGGAGGTGATCATAGAAATGGTACAAGCTGCTTCTGNCACGAGGGATCCCATGAGCCCCAACCCCTGATCCCTCCGTTCTTTTCCCTGGTACAGTTCCGTTTTGATTAACACAGACTCAAGACAGTCTTGAGTGCCACAGTGCACTCTCTATCCTGAGGGCAGATCTGGATGCAAGCATCAATTATGACCCATCTTTCCCCTAGCTCTAAAGTCCCCACCTAAGCTGTGCCTCTCCCTATCTTATCCCTTCTCCAAATTAGAGAGACTCCAGGAGGACAACTGTCTGGTGGGACTCAGAGCCTTCCCAGCTAAGGGAATTCTCTTGCCTTACAGAGGAGGAAATGAGGCTCCTACTTGAGTGGTCTCTAGTAGAGAGGTATCACCGATGCCTGTGATAGTGTACTGGAGAAACAGGATGTACTTTTTGTTTGTTTTCCTATAAAGAATAATTAGAGGGGGCTGGAGAGATGGCTCAGCAGTTAAGAGCACTGACTGTTCTTCCAAAGGACCTGGGTTCAATTCACAGCACCCACGTGGCAGTTAAGAACTGTCTGTAACTCCAAGATCTGACACCATCACATAGACATACATGCAGGCAAAACGCCAATGCAAATAAAGTAAAAATAAATAAATAATTTTNAAAAAGAATAATTAGAGAATAGTCAGAGCAGGCCTACAGGAAGCCGTCTATCCTCCAGCCTCGGTTTTTTGAGCTCTGGGATGCAGGTGTACATCACTTTGCCCAATCCCCAGTGCTTCTTTCGTGAAAGATGTTGCCCAGTGGCACATGCAAAATAATAGTCCTTCAAAGATGTCACCGTCCCAAGAACCTGAGAATTTGCTAGGTGGTTTGGGAAAGGGAGAATTAAGACTCTAGGTAGATGGAAGGCAGTTAATCAATTGACGTTAAGCTGAGGACTTACCAAGTTCACCAGGTAACCCCATATAACCACAGGACACCTAANTGGAAGAAGAATGCAGGAGCCAGAGAACCAGAGAAATGAAAAAGCATAAAGAGGACATGGCCCAAGCTTACTGGAAGAGGGAGTGGGCTATGAGCTAAGGAATGCTGGCAGCCTCTGATGGTTGGAAAATCCTGTAAGTGAGTTCTGCCCTAGAGTCCCCAAAATGAGTGCAGCTCTGTCGAGACCTTGACGAGTGAGAACCATTTTGGATTTATTTCCTCCAGAATTATGGGGTAGCAAATGTCTGTTGTTTAACCTACTACATTTGCATGGATTTGTTACAGCAACGATNGGAGACTGATACACCCAGTGAGTCATGATCACAAATGGCTGGAGGCTGAATTCAGGGAACAGGCTGAGACAGCATGGTAGAAGAGGCTCACCCTTGCTGAATTATTCATTAATTAACTCATTCAACAAATATTTATTGAGCACCTTCCTGGGTGTCCTAGGTACTAAAGACANGGAATGACTAAANGAGACATAGGCCCACTCTCAGGAGGCTTTATTCCAGCAGAGAAAAAACAGATGATAAAGAAAGAAAGGGCCAGTAGCATGGCTCAGCAGATAAGGGTGTCTGCAGCACAAGCCTGATGACCTGAGTTCAGTACCCAGGGCTCACATGGTGGAGAGAAGTGTCTTCCAAAAGTTATCCTCTGACTTCCACATACATTTTTC
>LZPO01076118.1:111337-121961 GCA_001675575.1 Neotoma lepida
ACACAGCAGGATCTAGATCAGTCCCTGGAATTTCCAGATAGGTCTGTAAGAATAGGAGTCTGGGTGTTACTCCCTCACCTAGAGTCACAGTTCTGAAGAGAAATCCTTAGAGACACCTCCCTGTCTTGTGGGGCTTCCCTCAGCTCATCCATCCCTCCCCTGAGATTTCTGCACAAACCACCCGACAGTGTCCAGTGGTTGTCTTCAGTGTCCTGGGTATGGGGCACCTTGATCCATTCCAGGGCTGAATTTGTGAGTGTCTAAACACTCCAGCTGTCTGACTTCTGGGCTGCAGTGCTAAGGCAGAATCTGAGTAGAGCCAGCTACTAGGATAAAGACTCAGGAGGAGTGTAGCTCAGCCAGGTAGTAAGCACTTCTTCAGTGAAGGTCACTCACCCACCCTACTTTTCTTCTGCATATAGGAAGGGAAGGATGGAGCTTAGAATCAGTGATGCAATGGGAGGGAAGGAGGCCCACTGTGCAAGCCTGTNNCCAGTCCTGCCCATATGCAACCCTTGCTCAGTCTTAACTGGGGTCCCTGCACTAAAGGAGTATAATATTCTAATGGCTGAGGATATAGGGGTGGAGACATGAGTTTTGGATTTCTACAGTGTACTCCTCAAGCAGAAAATGAGTAAGACATGAGTTTGAGGTATATATAGTGTACTCCTCAGCAAAGAGAATGAGTGAGACAGCTTCTGGTGGCATCTGAACAGGTTCTCACAGGTTCCCCTGAGTAGACTCCAATCTTCACCCTAAAAAGAACTCAGGAAGGAGGAGGAAAGGGGGCTCCTCCAAGGGTACAGCACAGGGATGTGGACCTCATTACAGGACACTTCCTTCTAATTACACTTTGCTCAGTCACATCATGAGGCCCTTGAGCTGTTACCCATTATTAGGCCAAAGATTAGGTGCTGTCCCTGCCCCTTCCCCTAGTGGAGCCCAGTAGGGAGAGCAACAACTTGTACACTTACACTTTCCTGATGCTCCAGAAAGGATTTCTTAGATGGGTCCAACCCTCCTGATCAGCTTCCTCACTGTCTACAAAGTGGAGAAATGTTTTGATTTTTCTAGAATGTGATTTGTGCCTGAAGGTGTTTGTGTAATCTCTCTCTCTCTCTCTCTCTCTCTCTCTCTCTCTCTGTCTCTGGGTGTGTGTGTGTGTGTGTGTGTGTGTGTGTATGTGTGTGTTCATGCGGTGTAGGGGGAGTGTGAATCCAGGAGGTTTCAGATTCAGATTCAGGTCTGCCTTCCATTCACAAAGATTTTTCTGTTCAACTTTTTAGAATGCTAACATTGTGGGAGTGAACCACCTTGCACTGCTCTCGCTCTCTTTGCAAGGAGAACATGGGCTGATCTGAATGAACTACACAGGAACATTTGGAGATTCTTAGCTCCTTTACATCTTGGGCATCCTGTTCCTTCACTGTTTCGATGCTGGAATCAACACTCATTGTGAGTTTTATGATGAATTTCTTGAACTATTGCATGCTATTCTATTATCATGTGTAATATTAGTGTTTTATGCATTGATCAAATATAAAATAACAGCATGGCTTGGTGGCATAATCCCCAGCAGTGGAGATGCTGAAGTAATATAGAGGAAGCCCTGAGTGGGTTCTGAGGGACTGTGTACTGTTGACCTGGGCANCACCATGACAAGGACAAAGGTCTCAGACCCATGGCAAACTGGTAAAGCCTTTCCCTATATGAATTAGGCTCAGAATTGGCAAAGNCTTCTTCCTCTGGTACAAGTTTGGGTGTTTATGTATAATTGAACAAAGTGACCCAAAACTAGCAACTGCAGCTTTTGAATGTTTACAGCCCGAGACTGCTGCCTTCAGACTCCTCCAGAGACTATCCAGCCCCTTCCCCTTTGCTGTTCATAATAGACTTGCTGAGGAGGCAGGTTGCAGTGGGAGTAGCAGGGGCTCCATCAGAGCACAGGCAAGCCAGTGATTACCAGCTTTTCTGTGTATGTGTCTGCGTGTCTTTCCTTTCTACANGGTTTCAGACCAAAGACAGATGTACTAAAACAAGGCTAGAGATTCAGAAGGTCATGGTGTACCTGTGTGACATAGTGAGATCTTGTCTCAAACTAACTAATTAACTAAAAATATATTTTACATAATTTAAATGTAGGGCAGCTGGTAGAGCATATGCTTCTCTTCTAGAGAACCCAAAGTTTGTGGCCAAGTCCACAGTTAGGTAGCTCACAACTGCCTGTAACTCCTGTTCTAGGGGACACAATAATCTGGACTCTACGGGTACTCCTACATACATGGAATACCAACACACATGCATAGACAAGTGAAAAAAACAAACGTTTAAAAATAAGATAGGTAAAATGGATGACCCTGAGACATGGAAGATCACTTTCCATTTTCATCCAAAATTGGAATCATCATTTAAACATAGTAGTTTTTCCTGTGGCTCTCTGTCCACCATATTCATACAAAGGAAAGGAAAAAGGATCCTGTGGATGTCTCTCCCAATGAAAAGGTTTAGCTATCCCAGGAATCTTCCTTATCCTGAGGATCNGTGACCTCNCACTACACTCACATACCCACAGCTACAGAAACAGATGTAGGCTTCACAGAGCTTTGTCAGGCTTCGGGGATGTCCAGTAGACTATGGCATCTGCAAGAACAGTAGGCAGGTAGCTCACGGGGAGGTAGAAGAGCTTNGCATCCCAACCAGCTGAGTATCGAGTNCGAGGGTGACAGGAAGTCAGAGCGTGCTCCATGCAGTCTGTCACCAAGGAGAGGTCATCACTGCACATTTGGTCAAACGACTTTGTCATTGCCAGATCTATGCAGAATGAGAAGCGATTCAGCTGGTGTTGACCTCCACCACTCCTAGTCTAGACCAGCATAGAGGGAAGTTTCTCTAGACCCAGTGCTCCCACATCAGAAGCCATGCCCAAGCCTAGCCTGTCCCAGGTCCTCNGGGGACCACAACCCAGCTNCAAGGANGAACNGNGCACACTTGCCACCTGTGTCTCAGCTCATGGAAAGTGNTGTTCAATACNTCCTCCCATCCCTGANTTCANTCACAGCTCCATGATGATTANAGGTTCAGAAGGAAGCGAGGATCATGTTCTCAAAATCCAGAACACTTTTTCTTTCCAGATACCCACCCACCCCAAGGAAANGGATATGAATGCACTTTCTTTGAATAGAAAGATCCGGGGGTGACTACTGGCAGAATGAATANGAGACTAAGGATTTAGGACTAGACAATGTTGGGTCCTCAGAGTTCACTTACTTGATGCCAGGAACTTCTCGCCATAGATCTCTTTGACCTCTGAGCTGGCCTGGTCCCACACCATCTTGATACTTGACAAATGCATGTCACGATTGGTCATACCACTCTTGAAGGAACCAGGCTCTATAATAGCCACNTTCACCCCAAAATAGGAGAGCTCTCTCCTGCAAGACAGACAGACATCAAGGACTTCAGATGATTATCTGTAAGAAAACTCACAATAAGAGTACAGTCACATGTCAACATGAGTCTGTGGTAAGGAGAGGTCACAGTTTCAGATCTGGGTTGTGCAACAGATGGGGATGAAACTGTGGTGAGGGCATTTCCTCTTTGATTTTGAATGTCACACTAAGTATTTGGTGTATGTAACTCACTGGCCTAAAACTAGGTATTCTGTTCAATGACACCTGTATGACTTCTCTCCATGTACTGCAGATGCAAAGAGTCACCATCCTTGCCCGAGTCCCCTCCATCTCACTCCTAAGTCTCAGTCTACCCCANATCTGTCCCAGGAAGCACTCAGGACATCTCTCACTTTGTTCCTACCNGTGTCTTCAGAGAGAAAGCGCCTGCCTGCCACTCCCTCACATTGGTAGGCTTCCTGTTCCCTGCATCCAGGGATGTACCTGCCCCGAATGGCTCCCCTAGTTCAGTCCCTTTGAAAAGTTATTTTGCCAACAACATGGAGTACATACTGTCTAGTGCCCTCAGGCTCTCCACAAGTCTACCTCAGCCCACCTGCTGACCATCNTGCTTCCATATCTGGCCTGTCCTTTCCCCAAGGAGAATCCACATATACATGCAGGTTCCAGGTTTCCATGTTCTATCGTTACTCTGCTGCAGCCCATTCCTGCTACAGGACTTTGATACCATGGTAAACACAGCTGACTGGGCCAAGTCCACTGCAAGGGAAGGGCACAGTTCATGTCTCCTCTCTCATTCTCTCTGTTGTAATAGTCTTTAGGTCCAATTCAAAACATTTCTGTCTGTTGGAATGTGTTGATTGCAGACTCTACAGGGTCCTGATACCTATCTGTCAATTCGAATAAGAAATTCAGCCCAACTCAAAAACATATTTAGCATCATAGAGCTCAGGGAGCCGAATTCTTGACACACAGGCCCAATACTATCTCAGCAATATCCACTGTTTTCCTTCTTCCTGCGTGGCAGGAGAAGATGATCTATGCTCAAGTCTTGGTCCTGCCCTCTACTAGAGACATGGAAATGTGCCTCCCATTGGATGATTCAATGAGGAGAAGGTGAGAAGCTTCAAACCAGAGAGTGTCCTCTCCATGATAGGATCTTAAAGGCAGTGATNAAATATAACCCCATGCCAAAACTTCCCTCAGGGACCCACATCCATGTCNAATACCTGAGGGAGTCCGAGAAGGCCTCTACACCATACTTGGAGATGTTGTAACCACCACCAAAGAAAGACACTCGACCCATGATGCTGGAGACGTTGACCACACGGCCTCTTGCCTTCCTCACTAAGGGCAGCATGNTCAGGGTCACCTCGATCATGCCCAACAGGTTCACATCCAGTACCTTTGCAAAGTCCTCTTTGTTCAGCCACTCATTTGGACCCCAGGGGATGGAGATGCCAGCNTTGTTGACCAGGCCCCAGAGTCCTGGGGACAGTGGGAATAACAGAGATCACNCAACATGGGTATAGTTATGGATTAAATGCACAATCTTCTAGGTAAGACCACTTAGACATGTGTTTACTGGAGAGTAGGATGCAATGAAGAACAGTATGGTATCACCAAAGCTAGGGACCCCATCCCAGAGACTCTAGGCTCACAGTATGGATATTGTCCTTCTTTAAGNCTTCATGGCCTAGATCCCTTGCCTGTGTAGCATGAAACTATCATTTCTAACTTTTTAGTTTTAAGAACAGATGTTGAAGATTTGGTGTGCCCCTGTTTATCTGGAGACCATGAAAGTATGATTTTGTTTTACAGAATATTCCCATCCTTGAAGCTATTTTATTCTTTCACTTATGGTGGTTTGGATAAGAATGTGATCCTTAAGCTCATAGATTTGAAAGCTTGGTTATTGGGGCACAGCACTACTTGAGAGGGATTAGGAGATGTGGCCTTGTTGGAGGAAGTGTGTCACTGGGGTTGGACTACGGGGTTTCAAAAGGCCAAGCCAGAAGCAGAGTTTCAAGCTTCCCACTGCCTGGAAGGATGCATGGAGAACTGATCTAGATGTAGAAATGCAGCTCCTTCTCCTCCACCATGTCTTCCTGTGTGCCCCCAGACTTCCCATCATTCAGAAAATGGACTAAACCTCTAAAACTGTAAACAAGCTCCAAATAAATGCATTCCATTATAAAAATTACCATGGCCATGATGTCCTTCCACAGAAATAGAATACTAAGACACACTGGTGCGTTTGGTTTTCAAATGGCAAATAAAAGCAGTAATAACGAAGGACCTGGGATCAAGGAAACAGAGGAAAATACAAGGAGAAAAGAAAGACGGAACAAAATTGATGTGTGGGTGAAATTAGATTCAGAACAAACAACATGACATGATTTGAGGATATTTTGGAAAATAGTGCTGGTTTTGGCTCTGATGAAGCTGGCCTTGCAAGGTCTAGCCTCAATATTGAGCATCTCTCTTCAGATGCTTGTAAAACCCAGGGACAGGACAGGGAGGTGACAGTGCTTGCTGATCACCAACAGCACTGAGGCCCCATCCCCAACCTCAGAAAATGGTGCTTTTTCTTGAACTTCATGCACAGGCTGCCCTTCTCATCCCCTTTGGTTTTTAAGTTCTGGATCCTCAGGTAACCACCCTGGAAAGCTTACAACTAAATGTCCTATCTACACTATCAGTTTCTGTGCAGAGTGCGTTGGAGAGTGGTTGATTGACATTAAGCATGGAATTTGCTGAGTTCAAAAAAATTGCTCATATGGATCCTTGGCTCAAAATGCATGTCTTGGCCCTCTGGCGACCTATATTCTATCATCAGGGTTTTTGCCTTGTTTTGTTTTGAGAAGCCATATGGAAATCTACTTCTGTAGAAGCTTCCTAGAATACATACATATGTCAAACGAATTAACTATCTTCCAGACACAACAGGACTGATGCACATATGAACTCACAGAGGTTGTGGCAGCACACATAAGACCTCCATGGGTTTCACGCAGTGACCCAGCACTGAGAAGGGGAAGTGGACACACAGTCCAACCTCTAACCAAGAACCAAGAAGCTATTTGTAATTGATACCTGCTGGCAAAGGGAGTAACTTTTTTATCCACTGTTCTGCCATTGGTGCCTCATACACAGGAGCTAGTCAGGTAACACAAGCCAAACTCTTAATTAATTAAGAGTTTAATTTTTGAAGGAAGGAGGGGGGTGCTTTATAATATTTTGTCTGCATTTTATGTCTTCTTGGTTTTCTATTTGTTTGTGTTGATGTACATTTTGGATTTTTATTTTGTTCTTGTTTGTATTTGGTGAGTGAGATAAAAAGAATATGAACTCGGGTGGGTAGAGACATGGGGAGAATCTGGGAGCAGTTTGAGAATGAAAAAACATGATCCAAATATATTGCATGAGAAAAATTAGTAAAAATATGGAAAAAGGTATTTTATTCTTATCATCCTAAAATTCCCATGCTTGCAGACTTGGGAATTGGGCAGAATTTTCCCAATAGAGCTGATGACAATAAATATAAGAAACAAGCTGAGCGTGGTGTCACATGACCCCAGTCCTGGTACAAAGAAGGCTGAGGAAGAGAAACATCAATGAAGGCCTGCTCCATACCAAGACCCTGCCTCAAGACTCAAGACCAATAAACAGAACTGCACCAAACGATGCCATTATCCAATCCCAAGACACGGTAAAAGGGTGGGGCTTGTTAAGGGTCAATTTCTTTATTTCATTGAATATTATTANTTGAATAAATGTTTTTCAAGTGGTAAAATTGCTCACTTTTTTAAAGTAAAAAGAACACACATATATTGTTCAGTAGAGATCAAACTGTTACTAGTATTTATCCACTGGACAGTGAATTGTATGTTAACTGTGGATTGATTTGCTCTAGTATTTAGAATAATAATGACATTTTCAATTTTTTAAAATAACTTAATTTTTTCATACTAACACAAACGGTGGAGAGAAAGAAAAAAGTAGAAATAATAGAGGCAGGTGNGTGTGAGTGTGATTTTGACTTAACTAAGACATTCCTCCAGTGTAGGGTGTTGCACTTAAGCATGGCAATGACCTTGGCTCTCCATAAAGAACCCCAGCTGGAAGGTGAGACCAGATTCCAGGACTGAGAACGGAGATACAAGTGACACATGACCAGCCAGCTTCACAGAGATCCAGGGACCCGTGCCTCCTTCCTCCTCACTGTCTCTAACCTGGCACTCAGTAGCCAACAGTCTTGTTTTTCTGCATACAAGGACAGAGGAGGACAGACAGAAATGTGGACATGAAATGACACAGGACACCAGCTGACCAAGAGTAGAGAGCTTGAAGGACTAAATGTAGGAGGAAGAGGAAGTCCGGATACAATTCCACACCCCCCCCCCTTGGGGTATCTTTTTAGGGCTACACAGGCATTCCCTTCACACAGAAAGACAAACCAACAGACAACACACATCAATCTCAACGTACCTCTGTTCCCAACACGCTCCTTCACCCACTGAGTGGCTGCCACAATACTCTCTGTCTTGGTGACATCAAGGATCACTGTCTCCAGCCTGTCTGATGTCTTGTTCCTCAGNTCCTCAGCTCCGTTTTCTGTCAGACATGCAGCCAGCACCCTCATGCCTCTCCTGTCCAGCTGTCTGGCCAGCAGGTTGCCAAAGCCCGAGTCACAGCCCGTGATGAAGACATACTTATCTTGGAGATGGCTCACAACCTGCCTCTCCCTGAACAAGCGCAGAAGGGTCCACAGTCCCAGGAGAGTCACCAGGTAGAGCCACATGGCTTGGCAAAGAACAGGCACATACAGTCTGTGCTCAAGTGAGCCTGGCTTCTATTCACAGAGGACAAAGTAGACACTGCGGACTGAGAAGACACAGATGATTGCAGGCTTTTAGGAGGAAGTGTACACTTTGTTCCCTGTTCCCTACCNGTCTTGATGTTTGTTCATATCTCCAAAATCTGCCCTTTCACCTGTTTGTTCAGGTGAAATATAACAGACTTGGCATTCCCTTACTTGCTGCCGAAGAGAACACAACTGTCTATTTAGTAACACACCTCCTTTCTCTTATGATCGTTGCTTTTACTCATGTGGGAACACATGCATGTTACCTTACACATGCTCACTACAATCAGTCCCTAGCTCCACTGTGACTCTGCATCTGGCACTCCAGTGCCCCAAACCCAGGACTTTCTAAACATAGATGCTGCTGCCAACCTACACTTGGACTCAGGACATGTTTACAAGAAAACTCTGCTCTGAGCTCAGGTGTCCTCANGTTCCTCAGCCAGAATCTCTACTCAGAAACAAAGCTGCTCTCCTTGTCTCTAGAACTGCAGGAGACACTAAAGGGTGGACAAGGTGAGCTGGNGACTTCCTGGTACAGCAGCTGCCTGGGAAGAAGGAGGAGGGGCCAGCTACAAACAGGAACACTGACCCCCAGTGACCACTAGGTGATGACATCTTGAACCCCAGATACCTAAGTCCCACAGATGATGTGTGGCAGGAAATGACTGTTACCTCAAGTTGCCATTCTCCTAGCTGCATGGATTCAAGTAGACATGAGCATAGCCATCTTGAGTTGCAAGCTCCATGACTGCCCCTGACTGACCTGAGCCAGGATTTCAGGCTTANTTNCCCAGCAAGCCTTATTCCCAACCTCTAGAGCATCTGTGGAGCTTTACATCTGCTTCCTGGCTCTAGAGATGTGCCCAGCTTACTCTCTGATTCCAGTTCAAAATAAAACAGGCACCTTCCACCAGTATGAAGCTGAGTTGCCCTTACCTTCCCTTACCTGTGAAGTCCATCACTTTCTGGCCAAACATGGTAGGACTCAAACCCTTGTTGAGTCCTAGGACTCAATTGTCTTGTTCTTCNAGGACCATGCTTCTGTCAGCAAGGCCTCCAACACAATGTATTCTCGGTACTACTGCATCCATATGCCTTTCTTTGCTAGGCCTCATAGCACCTTGTGTCTGGTCCTCATATACTACCCTATCCTGAGAATAGGCTCTGGATGCCCTCCATATTGCTCTCTCCTCTCCATTTCTGGAGCATCCCTGTATGGTCATTGTCATAGTTCAAGTTTCTACTGTTGGAATAACATATCACAACAATAAGAGACTTGAGGAGGAAAGATTTTATTGTGGTTTACAGTCCTATAATACAGTTCATCCCTGGGGGTTTGGATGGCAGGGCAGGAGCTCAAACAGAGACCACGGAGGAATGCTGCTTACTGGATTGTTCCNCAAGGTTTCTCAGCTTCATTTCTAAGAATACCCAGGACTACCAGCAGAGCATATAATCTACAATGATCTGGGCATTCCCACATCCATCATCAATCAAGAAAATGTTCCACAATCTTTCCTACAGCCCAATTTAGAGGAGGCATTTTCTCAACTGAGGTTCCCTCTTCCAAAATTGCTCTAGCTTGTATCAAGCTCATATAAAACTGCCCAGCACAGTCATATACACATAATCCAGACCCTTCAGTCACTGAGGCTCTAAAAACAGTGAAATCTCAGAGGAACAAACACCACAAAGGCAGTAGAGATTTGTCTGAGACTTAACCAGACACAGAAGGCTCTAAAGCTACAGACCACAATAAGTGTGTTTAGGCAAGTGTGTATCACATGTGGCCTGACTGAGTAGTTTCCCCTTAAGAGTCCCAAGTCAATGCTCCAATCAGGATCTCTTAGATTTCTGTATGAAGAACTGGACAGTGAAGTAGAGGGTCTCATGTCCCACAAGGTGTGGAAAGAAGAAGGGCAGAGAGCAAGAGGAGCAGACATGGGAAGAAGAGCCAGTTTCATGATTTGGTCAGTTTCCAAGGGCTTTCACTTATCAATTCTCTGAAGTGTAAGCCATGCCTTAAGAGTAGGTTGTAGCAAGTCTTTCTCTGTACCGCCAGTTCACATTTAATGACACAGGAACTTCTTATTAACTATGAAAGTTCAGCATTAGCTTAGCCTTGTTTCTAATTAGCGCTTATAACTTAAATTAACACATTTTTTAAATCTATGTGCTGCCATGTGTTGGTGGCTTTTACCTCTCCTCCTGCACATCCTGCTTCATCTCTCTCTCTTCTGGAATCTCTCTCCTGCCTAGATTCAATTCCTCTTCTTTTCCCTCTACTCAGAAGTCCCACCTATCCATCCTGCCTAGCTACTGGCTGGTTAGNTTTTNNTNAANC
>LZPO01076119.1:29470-39537 GCA_001675575.1 Neotoma lepida
ATGAGTACCTTTGAAAGTAAAAATTAAGATAAAAGTGTCATATATCAAGCTAATTTTAAAACACATTTGGGTACAGGAAAGTGAGAAATTCTTACCATAGACCTTGAATGTTTTCTGAAGATGTTCTTAAACTTTTGTTGGTGGAAGCTAGCAGTGTGTTTGTACATTCTAATTGGGATTTTACCTGATCACTAGNATGTTAGGTCAGACAAAGAAGTGAACAATGGAGGAGACTAAAGAGAGTCCAGACCTGCAAGATTCCCACTCAGTACAATAGAAGAAGTTAAAAATCAGCCTTGTAGAATGGCTGACACAGTTATGACATTTTCCTGAGAACTTCAGTTCATAGAGTCAAGGAGAAAACCCAAAGTGGGAACTTGAGCATCTGTCACAGTTACCTGAACAAGTCAGGAAAACAGTTTACCAGAAATCAATTTCAATCCCTGCAAATAATAGCTTCCATAATTTATCCATTGTAAATCATACACAAGTGTGACTTGGCCAGAGAGATAATTCCAAGCAAAATTTTAACTTTTACTATCAAATCTTTCATACAATAGACAAAAATCAAATATAAAATGATCTGAGATTGTGATTACTAATGCAGAATTCACATTTTTTTATTAAGGCTGCATATATGGTCTTGGGAAATATTTAGAGAAATTAATCCTGTGTATAATGGAAAGTTATCAATACATGAAGTAGAGTTTTCTACTCTGACTACTTGAAAATGAACTAAGTCTCCAATTCATAGTACCATTATAATATCAAATTCTCTATGGGAAAATCAAAAAATGGATGCATTCCTCCAATGGGACCCCATCTACTCTCAGAAGNTTTATTTTTCATATTTTTCTAAATAAATTTAAAATTTTCTCTGCTAATACAAAAAAAGCTAAAAGTATAAATCAAGTATGAAATGTATATTCATAGTCAAGTGTACCTCAATAAAATTTTGATTTTCTCTTCTTAGCTGGATTCAATCTGTTTCCTTGTGAACATAGGAGCATGCTAGGGGATGCAATGATAAGTCAGTGTTGTTGAGGGATAAATGTAACTGTGGTGACAGTCCTACATTCATTCTGCTGCTGTTAAAAAGCAACTTGGGTCAGGAAGATTATATTTGGCTTACACTTCCAGGTCACAATCCACCATTGAGGGGGTCAGGCAGGAACTCAATCTGGAACTTAAAGTGAGGATTTAACAAGGCAACTCCACATAGTTAAAAAGAGGTTTATTTTGGGGTAACTTACAGCCAGTAAAGGAGTTGGTTACAGGATCTGGGAGAGGTGAGGTGCAGTCCAGCGGGGTTCTCTGGAGAACTCTGACTTGGTCTGCCGTCCAGCATCCAGGATCACGAGGAACCAAGAGGGCCAGCATGTGCAGATCTCCAGTCTTAAAGGCTCCCATCTTGGCCCGCCCCAGGGGCAGGTCATAGGTAGGCATGACAGTTACCAGAAGCCTCACCAGAGATAGGTCAAAGCTGGAACAGCTACCCACTACAGGAACTTGAACAGGAACTTGGCTCTCTCTGGCCTCCATTCAGCTAGCTTTTTTACATACCCAAGACCTACCTGCTTANGCNTGGTACTACCAAGANTGGATCCTCCCACACAAATAAGCAACCAAGANAATCTCTCTTAAACATAGCCACAGGCCAATCTGATCCTGACAATCTCTTAGTTAAAACTCCCATGAATAATACTAATCTGTGTCAACTTGACAGCTGAAGCTAAGACACTGACTAATAACTTGTCAGTGCTTTCTTAAAGCTATCTACAATAAAGATAGTTCCTAATTTCTTTACTATGGACTGTTAANTAGCTGGATGGCTGTTATGGTGTCCTGTATCATCACCACAGTCATGTGATTTACTTGTTCCACCTGGAAATGTCACCCAGTAACTTCAGCTGTTTTGGGTCTATGAAAATCATTTGCCAATTTTTGTTGCCTCTATATGTGTTGTTTGCCATGCAGTGAGGCAGCCTGTGAGATGTGTCTCATGGCATCTCCCATCCTCCCAATCCAGTTACCTGCCATTTGTACATTTTCTGAGAGCTTCAGTACATTAAACCTCACTTCCTGTTCTCGTGTCTTTGGCAACCTTACAAGAGTGACTAAGTCACAACCAAACAATTCTAAGGCCTTCCACATTGTGTTCCACCCATCCAGCTGTTTTGCTCTGGGGCCATTCTTAGTCCCAGGCAACTCTAACAGTCTTGCAGCATAATGGATATAAAAACCAGGGTATAAGTGCTTCCCTTAGCTACTTTACATATGGGTAGGGCAGAATACCCAGACAGAAGTAACTTAAGGAAGGATGGGCTTATTTTGGCTCACAGTTTGGACCACAGTCCATGATGACTGAGAAGGCATGACAGCAGGAACTGAGGCATCTGGTCATATTGCATCCACAGTCAAGAAGCAGAGAGAGTCAAGTGCTATGTACAACTTGTCTTCTCCCTCTTTATTCAGTCCAAGACCCCACCATTGAATGGAACTACCTTAATTAAACCAGTCTAGAAACCATCTCTCAGAAATGCTCAAGGATTTGCTATTCAGGGATTTCTCATTCTGTTCAGTTGACCATCAATATTAACCATCACTAGTGTTTTCTTCTTCCTTAGGTACCCTAGAAAGGACCAGAGAGGAAGCTCCCAATCTCCCCGGACTTTATTCCCATCCCCACCAAATCTCTTTCCAAATCTTCCACACAATATTACNAATTGTTCTCCCCTCTGTGCAACATGAGATTACACTTCCATTATATTTAATATTCTGCATATTTTCCCTCTATACTATTTCTACCTGAAGGTTTTGGGCAAAAATCTTGTTATTGAAANGACAATGTTCTTTTATTCTCCTTCAGCCTTTTTAAGAACTGTTCTATAGTCAGTATTTTCTGTGTGAAGCAGAAGATTAAGGGGGTTCTTTTAAAAATTAAAGGTGGTTAACAAAAATCATAAGAATAAACAGCATTAGCTGTTCAAACTTATAAAAATAGAAGTGTCTTATAATACTTTTACACTGTCAATTTAATTCTTGTAAAATTCACAAATTAAAAAATGTACCATTTAAAACTGCAAAGTGCTCACATTAAAAGTACTTGGAAGCTGCAGTAAACCAACAGTGCCTTTGTAAATAAATTATTAACATTTTTCCATGGGTAATTTCTTAATCTTTTTCAAGATTTACAAACTATTTTTATAAAATCAATAAATTCCTTAACTCATATTAGACAAATCTAGACTTGAACAAAGATATTAAAACTTAAATTGATTTGCTACTTAAACTGTGTATATGTCCATTTTAAGGCAAATGAAATACAGAGGGCTTCAATAAGTTCACAGTGAATCTCTGAACATAGGACTCTGTGCTGCAATTCAGCTTATTGGTAGAAGAAACATAATGCTTCTTGCATGTTATAATANTCATTTTTGAAAAGACAAAGAATAAAATTGCATTTCATTGTTATTGAAATATGTCAATAAAGAAGAAAGTAAATAACCAATATACAGAATGAGTGGGAAAATATTTTNTCTATGTAGGAGTCAGAATCACTACTTTCTGTAATTGGAAAATAGAAGGTTGTTGTTGTTTGCATGCTTTGTTTCCAGAAAGTTCCATATTATTATTGTTTAAAATTCTTTAAAATGTTTTTGCTAGGTCTTAGAAAATTTTGAACAGAAAAATAAAGTAAAATAAAAGGACAGAAAATAAATTCAAAGAATANAGGGTTTTGTGCCTATCCTATGATTGCACACCTCAAATTCAAAGAAATTATCTGGAAAGCATACATAAATATGTGGTTAGAGAAAAATAAACACTTCAAGTTTAGAAATAAATGAAAGCATCATAATTACGTTTAGAAAGTAAAGCAGAAGGAAAAGTAATAAACAGATACAGCCCCTTCATAGTAGGAAACATTTAAAATTCTTCCTAGCTTGTAAAAAAAATAAACATCTGGGGCCAATATATTATTAGTATACTAGCATATTATATAACTAATAATGGGAGAAAGTGAGAGAAGATGTTGAGAGAACATGTCNTCCTCTAACATTGTACACTTAAGAAAAAGGAGGAGGGAAGGTGTGGGAAGTAATAAAGGAGACAGGAAAGAGAAAATGAGAAAAGAGATACAAGGGTGAAAAGAGTCCTAGGTAATGTGACTTTTCAAGCAATGGAGAAAATCTGGTTGTTGGTTAATGATGGAAAGACAAATGAGAGGATAGTTACTAATTTCTTCTCTTACACAGTAAGAACAATATTCCCAACAGATATTTTGTTTTTTACTATCTCCATCATAAATTATTTGTGTTAATTTACTGAAAATATACATAGCAAATAAAACTGACACCCTGTAATTATCCCAGATATCTACCATTAAAATGTAGTTCTGTGCCTAGACTTTGTAGGTATGTGTGTGTAAGGGTGTGGGGTTGCACGCACACACGCGTGGATATGCCATGTTGTGCCTGTGGAGGTGAAAAACCAACTTTCAGTGTTCGTTCACTTTTTACCTTGGGACAGGATCTTTCTTGCTTTAGCCACCACAGTATTTACTCCAGACTCTAGCTGGTTGGTGAGATTCTGGATGATTCTTCTGCTCTGTCCTACCAGCTATTCACAGTAGTGCTGGGATCACAGATACCAGCTACTTCATCTGGCTTGCTTTTTGGTTGTTGTTATTTGTTTTGTTTTTTTAGCAGGGGTTCTAGGAATCAAAGTTGGGTCATTGAGGCTGTATGGCTAGTGCTTTTATGCCCTGAGCATCTCCTGGTCCTTGTATGCACAACTTTCTTATAGCTGAAATCATACTTCACAACCAAGAGTAATTCTTGTACTTTACAACTAAAATTGCATTCATTTTCNATTTTACCATAAATATTTAATGATTGTCACGCTAACAGTTCCAGAATGCTGATTATTATTTGCTTCTCAAATCCATAGGACATTTTGCATTATTTCTANCTTTTATCTTTGTAGATAACAATTGTGGAACAATCCTGTGTATATAAGCTCTTTGGTTACTGTGAATTTTAGAACTAGGAGTCCCTGTAGGTGAACAAGTATCTGTCAGGTTCCTTGACCTTTTTNTGGCTGTGTCCTCTCTGCTGCTGTGCTCCAGATAAACATAAAGATGTTGATTTTTTTTTCCTTTGTGAATTACTGTTTTATTTAGTATTAAAAAGTTTTAAAGAAGAAATGAAAATGGTTTTATAAAGTAAGCCTGTAAGAGGCAAGCAATTACAGATATTTTTATATGGGCTAATCAGTATTTTTTAAAGGAGTAATCAAGTGGTGTCTGCAATTACTAAAGCTCCTTAGCTTATACATACAATTAAATCTAGAGAATGTACTTACTTTTTTTACATTCCTACTTCTTCAGAGCTTGTAACTAAGAGTTGATTTTTTTTATTTTTTTCCACCATAAAGCTCAGTTTTGGAGGAATTCCAGTGCCAAGCAAACCTGGGACCTTTTTAAAGAAAAACTTCCATGGCTGTATTGAAAACCTTTACTACAATGGAGTGAACATAATCGACTTGGCCAAAAGACGCAAACATCAAATCTACTCTGTGGTAAGTCCACTCTCTCTGTCACCTCTTGCTTTGTGAACTTGGCTAACTCTTGCTTTGGTACTCTACCCCTGCACCTCTTCACACCGTGTTTATCTTACATGTTTAGAATTTTCATCAGCCAAGGCTAGGTATCTAGTTTAGTTGGTAGAGTGCTTGCTTAGCATGCCTAAAGGCCGGAGTTCCACCCCCATCTCTGCATAAAAACAGTTTTAGTTAATTTTCTAACTATGAACCAACAAGAAACAATTTAGAGTAGGAAGCCTTTATTCTGGTTCGTAGTATGAGAGAGTATCTTTCATCATTGCTGAGAAAACATGGCAATAGAAGTAGGAGACTGGCTAGTGACATCTCATCAGCACTCAAGACAGAGAGTGAACAGGAACTGTGGCTGNGTTTAAAAGCCTCAGGCCCTGTGCTAGTGACCAACCTAGAGCAAGGTCCCATCTCCTTAATGTTCCAAAACCTTCTAAAAGAGGACCATCTTTTAGATACTAAGTGTTCAAACATGTGAGGTTATAGAGAATATTTCATACTCCAACCACGATTGGCATGGTGGTGCACACCTGTAATCCCAGAATTTGGGAGGTGAAAGCAGGCAGATCAGAATTTTAAGTCATCCTCCATTACATAGCAACTCTGAGGTGAGCTTTGCTACATGAGGCCCTGCCTCAAAAATTAAACATGAAATAAAATAATTATTGTCCTATTGNCTGACTTTATATTGGAAAAGAGCTAGCTAAGAAAGAGACACTGCAAATCATCTCATTGGTAAAATCAAGTATAGGCATGCAGAGGATACTGTTTTCTTGGCTGTGTGGAAGATTTGAAATCTATGCAGGCTAATATGAATTTTGTTTAAAAATCTCTAAGAAATATAATGAAGGCATGGCTCCCATTGAATTATGTAGCCAGGACATTGTATGTGTACTTGTTGATTATATTAAGCAGGCCATTTTAAATGATACTGCAGTGTTAGTATCTTAGAGGTTCCTTGTGGCTCATATATAATCACAGTGGATTAAAGTCTTCATTAATTTACTAAAGTCTATTTTCCCTAACACACCTTAAATTTTATGAGGGGTTTTTTAAACCTTATCCTTGAATTTTCTCTTCTCTTTTCAATTCAATTGCTCTTACATCTCCCTGCACTCCCTTTCAAATTTACGGCCTCTTTTTCTTTAATTATTAAACACACACACACACACACACATACACACACACATACATGCACACACAAATACAAGCTGCTGAGTCCATTTATTGCTGCTCATATGAATATCTTATGGGGGCTGATTACTTGAGATTGGGTAACCCATCAAGAGGCTCGTCCCTGGAGAAGACTTATGCTTCCTCTCTCAGCAGCCATTAACTTCCTGCAGTTCTTCATCTAGTGAGATTTCCCCTATCCATACTGGTATGTCAACTGGTGTTGTCACTGTGCAGGCTTTACTTAGGTANCTGTATTGTGGAGATTGATGGGTGCAGCTTCCCTGAAAATATAGAAAACACTGTCATTCCGTAGACGTTCTGTATATATATATTACTGCTCAGTCTCAATTCCTGGTAATGCCTTGAATATAATGGGGACTCAATAATAATATGTATGTTTCCAAATATAATTAAGGATTCATATATTTCTTCTAGTTCTCTGAGTGTTTGGTGTTACCACATGTTGAGTTCTGTTTAGAACTATTTGATCAGGGTGAGTGGGCCTGTTTCCCATGTAATATTAGCATTCTCTTTCTCTAGTGATAACCTTGTTCTGAAGTCTACTTTACCTGATTATAATGTTGACATGTGAGCTCTTTTCTTCTTGTCTTTCTTTCTCTTTTTCTTTTTTCTTTTTTGTTTGGTTTTTTTTTTTTGAGACAAGATTTCTCTGTGTAGCCCTGGCTGTCCTGAAACTTGCTCTGTAGACCAAGCTGGCCTTGAACTCACAGAAATCTGCCTGCCTCTTCCTCCCAAGTACTGGGATTAAAGGCATGCNTGTACCATCACCACCCAGCAAGCTCTTTTCAATATTTGCATTCTATAGTTTCCCCCCATTGTTTGTTTTTTAAGTTGTTGCCATCATTATTTGTTGTTATCATTACAATAAATAATTGCGTCATGAATTTTAATCCACACAAAATTTTAATTGGTATACTTGGTCCATTTACACTTAACGCAATTATTGATATGGGAGAGCTTAAGTATATCTTTATAATTCTTGCCTTTTGTTTGTTCTGTTGATGTTTTAATTCTTTTCCTTACTTTTAAAAATAATATGTGTGTTGAATGAATTTTAGAATTTGATTTGGAAATGTGTCTGTTATGGAATATTAATTTAAGATGTGTTACATTTGTTTATGCTGTGGAATATTTGTTTAATGATGCAAAGATATGTTGCATTCTTTTATGTTGAATTTGTTTAACTCTGTGTTGCTTTCCCTGCCTAAAACAACTGATTGGTCTAATAAAGAGCTGAATAACCAATAGCTAGGCAGGAGAGAGGGATAGGCAGTGCTGACAGGCAGAGAGAATAAATAGAAGAAAGGAAAGGAGGGAGGAGCAAGAACAGGAGGAGAAGAGAATGAAAAGGGTCAGTCACCCAGCAACACTGCAAGACATGGAAATAGAAGGAAAGAAAAGATTTAAAGAAATATAAACAGGTAAAAGCTCAGAAGCAAAAGGTAGATGGGATAATTTAAGTTAAGATAATCTAGCTAGAAATAAGCCAAGCTAAGACTGGGAATACCTAAGTAAGAATAAGCCTCCGTGTATTTAGAGCTGGCTGGTGGGCCCTCAAAGAGTAAAACAAACACACAAACAACAATAAAATAAACAAGCAAGCAAAAAAAAAATCAACCAAACTACAAGTGTCTCTCTGCATAGCTTTTGTTTGTGGTTTCTCAGGTATAATGTATATACATAACTTTTCACAGCTTAATGTTTTTATCATTTGATCATTATAAGTGAAATATAGAAAAGTTATCTTTTTTACCTCTTTTGAAGTCCATCTATCCGTCTCTTAAGTTTATTTAATTGTGCTAATTGTTTTCTTTCTTTGTAATTAAAACTTCATTAGTTGCTTTTGATTTNATTTTCCAAAATAATTTCAAAATTTTCAGAGAAAAAGTGTTTGTTGTATTTATTCTTTTTTGGGATAGTTTCAAATTTGGAAAGAAAGCAAAGAGAGGATAATATTAAGTACAAGGAAGGATAGAAGGCAGACACAATGACATATGAGTCATAGAAGGGCATACAATATTCCCCACCCCAAGTTTTAACTCTGCCCTTAGTTTTAATTGTTTTGTTTTTCCCTGTTGTGAGTATGAGAATTCAACTTTTTGTGTACTGAATAGCACAGCAAGAGGCATTTGTGCAAACAGCGTACTGTGCTACTCCTTTGAGTCAGTGACTCTGGAAGCTGCAGTGGCTTTTAGACGTGACTAGTCACTCAGCACATTTGTTACACTGACCCATTTAGAAAGGAGTTTTATAACCTTAAAAATTACACTTTTTCTTCTGTTTAAAAAAATATAAAATCATTCTAATATAATTTAATATATATAAAACCTGCACTGTTATACATAAAACTAAGATTTATTTTTAAAATATATTATGTCTGTTTTCTTCTTTATTCTCTTAAATCTCCTTTTGTGCCCTTTCTATTTAAATACTTTCTTTTAGCTATGCTTTTTAGCATATGTGTGAATATGTCAAATTCTTGTATCTTCTTTCATCTGGGAATAATATGATTGATTTCCTTGTTATAAAATTGAGAGTTGTCAGCTCTTTTTATTTAGCATGTGGAAATTTTGACTCTCTTCNCTTTGTTCTCAGTGACAAATGCATTGTCTTAGTGACAAAAGCAACCAGGTTGCTTTTTTTCTGAGGATGCTGTGTACTTTCTCTCTGGGTTATATCAAAGTTTGTCTTTGATGTTAGAAGTTAGAAGTTTGAGTGTAATGTGACAAGGCTTTGTATTCTTTGGCATTTCCTGTTAGGGTTTTTCTCAGTTTCTTGAATGTATGGGCTTCTGATATTTTACCCTATTTGGACAACTTTCTGTCATTATGTGTGGGCAGCTTTCTATCACTATATGTTGAGGCATATATAGAACTTTTATTTATGTGTATGCTGCAGGAGAGGGTGGGAATATGTGTGTGGGTAACCAAAGAGACTAAAAGACAGCATAGGATCACCTGGGCCCAGAGCTACAAGCAGTTGAAAGATCTGTCACAACCAATGTAGGCACTGGGAACTGAACTTGGGTCCTCTACAAGAGCCATATACACTCAAGCACTGAGCCATGTCTCCAGCCTCTCTCTGGATATTTTATAGCCTGTGTCTTTTATATCTTGTTTCTGAACTTCACCATCCTTTTATTATAGCTTACCAAGATATTTTAGTTTAGAAGTTGCTCAAACAAAATGACTTTAATTCTTACGTATTTGACATATTCTTTTCAATTGGTGGTAGAGATTAACAACTGTTTTACTCTT
>LZPO01076119.1:59282-71212 GCA_001675575.1 Neotoma lepida
AAGGAGCCTATTATTCTTGAAAACATGAAAAGGATCGTTAATTTGAATCGGTGCCCTCCCTGAATTTGTAAATCAAGAAGCATACAGGCAATCTTTCCCTGCTTTTGCTGGTGGCATGCCAGTCACGCTGGCTAGTTTTCAGATAAATCAAATTAGAAATGGTTATAGTTGTTTTGGGAAAAAAAATCAAGAACTGGCTTTGAAATCTTTCCCCACAAATTAGATTGAATCAAGATCATTTTTTCCTTAGCTTATAAATGCTTGATTGGCTTTGCCTGGTGCTTCGTGACTGAAGCTCAGCCTTGAACTGCTGGTTTTATTTTTTACCCAGCAGCATGTTGTGGTGGTTGAGGGATGATTAGAAACACAACAAACACCCACACTGAGCATTCTTTGTAAATAACTGTTCAGCACAGTGACAGAACTGTGAATAGCCCNTCTAACAAAATCTAAATTCAGTCAAAGTAAGAGAAACCTCAAGCTAAGTCTGCTTCACTTTCTTGGGAGGAGGAGGGTGTCTTAAAAATTAGGGTCAAGGGCTGAGAGTTGACTCAGCAGATAGAATGTGTACCACTCTTGCAGAGGACCAGAATTTGTTTCCCAGCACCCATACCTGGTGGTTCACAACAGAATGTAACTAGCTCCAGGGAATCCAGTGCCTTCTTCATGCCTCCGTGGATTCCTGCATTTGTGTGCACGCATGTATACACACAATTAAAAAAATCTTAACAAAAGTGCATCAGCCACACCTGACTTACCACCTTCAGTCGGAGCCAAAATAAAAGCTGGGCAGGGGGTGTATCTCCACATTTCATTTTGATTAGAGAGGGAACTGCACATCTGCCCTCCATGTGCCAGTCCCGTTCATGAAGCTTCCACCTTAGTCACTAGTCACAAACTTAACCTCAGCCCATTCTGATTTGTGACCTTGTCTTTTTAAATTGGTGACCAGATTCATTATCCTTTTTGTGTTATTGCAAGGTGACTCCAGTCCAGCCCAGAGTTTTATTGCCAAAAATGATCGGTGTTTGAATGGTGAAATTGTTGTGGACATATTTGTGAGTGGTAAAATTGTTGTAGACATATTTGTGAGTCCCAATGCATTTACAAAGTCCTAGGCCAGAGAATTAGACCAGAGACACATGATTAAAAACTGAAATGAGGGTACTTTATGAAGAAAGGGAAATAGCTGGTGAACTGATAGTAAAGCCCTGAAGCACTAGGCCACAAGACCACAAGACATATGACACTTCATAGAATATTTATATAACTTCACCTTCCCCATGTTTATATATACTGGGTTGCTCTTGAGCATACGTTATTTGTAGAGAATGGTTTCTAGTCTTTTCTCTGCCAATTGGCTTATGTTATGTTCTATTTTTGATGTTTTCCTCTCTAGTCCTTANACTCTTGCCATGAAATGAAGCTCCAAATGCAGAAACTGGTAGTAGAGGTGGTTGAACAAACAGTCCANCTGAGAATGACTAAAGATTGATGATTTGCCTCTCTAGCTTTTTTATAGTTTATATCCAAGTTAATATTTAAAGCAAGGGATATGATAGTTTTTTCCTTATTTTAAAATAGTTATTTATGTATTGTGTATATCATAAATAATTATGTATTGCATAATTATATATGTGTGTGAGTGTATGTGCATGTATGTCTGCAGATCTCCACACATGTTCAAAGACCAGAAGAGCTCATCTCTTTCACTCTTCTCCCATTCCTTTGACTAAGCTTCTCTTTGAATCTGGAGCTTCTGCTTTCTCAGCTTGGCTGGGAGTCAGCAAGTCCCAGCAGTCCTGTTTCTTCCCACCTCAGAACTGAGGCTTCAAGCTTGTGCCAGACACCTGGCTTGTTACAAGAATGCTGGGACACAAACACCACTTCTCATGATTGTTCAGTAAGTGTTCTGAACCTTAAACTCTTAACCATCATTCTAAACCTCAACATCATAGTTTTCCAGAATCTTCCATGGCGTGTTTAAATTATTTGAGTCACTAGTGGGTAATAAATCGATTTTCAGCTAGTGAGATGTTTAAAAACAGGCACTTACAAATCCAAAACAGTGTATCAAAATTTGGCTAGGATAAAACAACTGCCCGTACTTGAGAATTATAGATGAACTCTATCAGAGATCATTTCAGCCATGACTCATGGTACACAAAGCCAACACAAATTGACAAATAAGTAAGACCTTAAAAGATTTNCAGCATAGAGATGGGCCAAAAAGCCACACTAGTGGGAAGTTCAATCAGCTATCTTTCTCTGGTAAGTAAGTAAGATTTAAGTAGNCCTACAGGTTTATAAACTCAACTAAACTCAAAGTGCTAGGTGGGTCAGCAGGGTCAATGCTGTGCAGCCTCCAAGAAACAAACCTGGGGACAGAGATTGAGAGAGATGATTTAAATTCATGTCTGGGCTGTACCATTATACACCTTATGGAAGGGCAGTCCCCTTTCTCAAAATGGGCACTCATCTGCCGACCTTTGAAATAGATTAGTGGAAGGTTTCTGTGCTTGGAAAAGTTCTTTCTTTAGCATAGATTCTTTGGGGGAGTCACAGAGTAGAGAATTGCTCTATACGTTTCTTTAGAACTTTCCTTCAGGCTTGACCTCTTCTATCCCTGTTAACACACTATTTTTAATTTACATAAAATGTTGTAAATTTTTCAGGTATAAAATATGTTTGTCCATAAGACACTTATAGTTTCATCTTATAAGATTGGTTTTGTTCTTTGATGATTTTAAACATATAGATAATGCATTCTGATTGCTCTCTTCTTCATCCTTTTTATCTCTCTTCCATTCCTGCCAAGCCCTTCTCTACCTTCTTCCTCTTGTGTTTTGAAACTTTCAAAACTTTCAGTTGTCTTTTGAAACCCATTTAGTTTAGTCCGGGCCATGTGTGACCATTGACTTGGAAATATCCTTTGGAGCAAGGCAGGGTCATAGTGGGTGCATAATTTGATGCAATGCCTCCTCCTTCCCTAATCTACTGGTAGCATATAGTTCAACAGTGAGAGATAGAGGGCCCATCCTCCATCCATGCCTGGCTGCTGATAGGTCCATTCTTGTGCAAACTCAGGGCAGGCATCTGCAGTTCAAAACTGCAGTGCCTGTGTCTTACACAAAAACCTTCCCAGCCCTTCTATTTTCTGGCCCTTATACTTTTCCCCACTCCTATCTTTTGTATTATTTCCTGAGCCATGAAGGAGACAGTAAAAGTGTCCTANTTGTGGCTGAGCAATCTTCCTTATTCTCAGGATCTGGTGGTGCAATCATGGGTCTCTTCATCCTCCATTATTCACTGCAAGAAGAGGTTTCTTTGATTAAGCTTAAAAGTAACATTTGTTTGTGGATATAAATGCAAANAATTTAGAAGTTAGCTTGATGCTATATCAATTTAGCTAAATATTAATATTCAATTTTCCCTTATGGACTCTCACCTCTCTGGCCATGGCTTTCTGATCAGGTTTACAGTAGCAGGAGTGAATTCATTCCTGCTGAGTAGACCTCAAATCTAATCAGAAAGTGGTTACCACCATAACAGTAGTACCATTGATGCACAAGTGGGCACATACAACCAGGTAGATTGGTCTCATATTTCATAAGGTTCACAGATGTTTAAGATTGCTGATGACATCCCCACCCTCACTCCTAACAGAATGCATAGCACCTCCTGGGACTCTGAAAATTAGCCCTCAGGGAGGAAGCTTCCAGCTCACTTCTAGCTTAGTTTCTCTGTATCATGCAAATAAGGTGGTATTATACTAACATTGCATGTGAAAAAGCTGTGAAAGGTGAAGGGAGGAGGAAATATCACTGAATGATTCTCCCTGGACCTTGAGTTTAGGCTGTTACAGAGAACTAGGCAGAGGAAGGAAGGTGGACTTGACAGAGCTTTGCTTATCTTGCATTCCAGAGCTCAACAAGGTTAATCCTTCCTGGTAAAGCATTCTTACTTTATGAATTCACTCTTATTTTATCTGTGTGCTTTTCAATCTGTTCTGTTCCAAATNGGTACTGTTTAATTATAAAGATAAAAAATGGGTTCACAGTAATCTATTCTTTACAAATGTCTCTCAGAATTCTCAGTTTTACCAGCTCCTTGTCCCAGCTTAGTAAGTTATGATATTTCTCTCATACACTGCAATCTGGCTGAAGTGCTGTTAACCAATGAACCTATTCTGCATGCTGGGTGCAGAATGTTCTGGAAATGTTAGCAGCAGGGGTGGAACCATAGCATCACCAACAGAAGCACAATGTCTTTTTAGAGACATCCACTCAGATCAATCCCAAGAATTATGGCTTCAATGAGGAAAGACTTTCAGGATGAACCAATATGAGGCATAGTTAGAGACTTATTAAAACTAGAAAGATGACACTCTGGAAAGATGACACAGTAATAGCATAGACATGGCATTCTCAAAGTCAGGTTATGCTTCCACGTCTTTATATGTCCACATAGAGAATTTGGGTAGTTCTCAAGTTACATTGACTTTGTGAAGTATATTANTTAGATTTATGAATGAGATGGAATACTAAAAAGAGTCCTCAAGGTTTTAGATCATTTGCTTTTAAGAAAGTAGTTTATTTATTTGTTTTTTTGACATCTATAGTTGAGAGTTCTGTAGGAAAAAAATGCTTGTCTCATTGGGTGATTTTGGCTTTATCAACAGTATGTGATTTTGTCTTCAGGAAAGACAAACCAGACTTGATTTCTTATCCTGAGTTGTAAACACATAAGCTCGTGTCATTGTCCACAGTGTCTCAGAGCAGCAACATCTTATGAACTGATGCTTGTGTGTAGAAGACCAGTGCCAATGCATTTGATTTATACTGAAGTCCCATCACAGAGACTTAAATGGTACCCAGTCCTCCCTGTCAGAAGTCCTTGAACAAGAACTGCTGTCATGATATTCCACCCATCAATCATGAGGAAATCACTATAATTGTGTTATTACTACAAGATCTTCGTTTTGATGAGCCCCTCTGCCATGGTTGAAAGCTTTTAGTTGGATGGATTTTATTGGATTTCAGTCAGCATTTGACACACTTCAGCTGTGATGGCANAATGACCTGAATATATTTGGAAGGAGAAGCCTGCTCAGAACTTGTACCCACCCTCATTGGTTTCCTCTGCTTTTCATTGTGTAGCCCTTGGACCAGCACCTTGCTAAGCTACTACATATAATTCTCCCACTCCATCATCTCCAGTGAGATCAGCCACCCTAATTCTCTATAGAGTTCAGTATTAACCAAGAATTCTCCTGAGAAAACACTCTAGCATGGAGAGGGATGAGAGAAGGAATAGGCAGCCAGTTGGTTGTCACTCCCTGCTGAGGGCACTTAAAATAATGTTTCTTNAATTTTATATGCTGTCTTCTGCTAATCTGCATATATCATTGGACAGGGAGATAGTTCACTTCATATCGTGTGCCTGCTATGCAAGCAAGGAGGTCTGCATTCTACGCTGGCACTCACATAAAAAGCTGGGTATACTATCATGTGCTTGTACTGTCACTGCTGAGAGGTGAGGATAGGAGAATGTCTGGGCCTAATTGGCCAACCAGTCTAGCTGAATTGGTAACTCTCAAGTCTCACTGAGTGACTCTTCTCAAAAAAAAGAGGGTATCACTCTCAAGGTGATACTTTAAAGAAACATTCAAACACACACACTCACATACACACACACATACTCATGCACACGTGCAGACANACACATGTACTCATGCANACATGCACACTCACATTNTTATCAGCTATATTGATTAATTATTGGATTCTTTCCTACAATAAGTCAAGAATTTGCAGCGGAACCCTAATGTTCCTTCTTTATGTCCAGTATCACCCAAGGAAAATGTATTTTAAGATGAAAATGCTTAATTAGGTTTCTCATTGCCACAGTAGAAAGATTCAGATGTGACTCCTGCTACAAAGAAAAGATGTGACAAAGATGTGAGCGTTTAGTCTGTAAGAACGNGGGAACCTGTGAGAATACNAGAAACATCTGCTCCAACATCCTAGGTTACAAACAAGAAAACTCATATGAGACCTGGGAAACACAGAAGCACCAGACAGGACCAATATTACATGTGGTTTCTTTTTACCCAAGTTAAGCCCTGTGTTACCATTCCCCTAATGCAGCAGGAAATAATGAAAACACACACACACACACACACACCACACACACACAAAAAATAAAATAAAATAAAAAGTAAAATAAAAAAGTGGATTTCCCAGTAAATATTCATGACCAGAATCCAGTTCTGCCATAATGCAGCACTCTCAGTTTCTTCTCAAAATTTAAAGCACGATTGCTCTGTATTCAGTTTCTAATGGCCCATTGTTATAGGAGTAGACAGGGATTTAGAGGGTGCCTGCCAAGATTTCCTTGTCTTCATGTCCTAGCATAAATCATTGGACCAGGGATTTAGTAAACAAGGAAAAGCCACTGCTTAGAATGGGGATGGACATTACCTGAGAAGAAGGATCCTCATTTGAGGAAGTGTCTCCATTAGATTGGCCAGTAGACAAGTCTGTGGGAGTATTTTCTTGATTGATGATTTGTATGGGAGGGCTCAGCCCACTGTGGGTAGTGTCAGCCCTATGCAGGCAAGTGGTCCTTGGTTGTTTAAGAAAGCAAGCTTAGCAAGCCATGGGTTGCACATCTATAAGCAGTTTACCTAAAGGGGTTCTGCCTCTGTTCCTGTCTCTAGGTTTCTGCCCTGAGATCCTGCCCTGACTTTACTGAGTGATGGCTGTCTCTTATACACATCTAGATGTGTATAAGAGACAGCTCTCTCTCTCTCTCTCTCTCTCTCTCTCTCTCTCTCTCTCTCTCTCTCTCTCTCTCTCTCTCTCTCTCTCTCTTTTTCTCTCTCTGTCTCCACATACTTACTTTCTGTCACACTGTTATACGCTTATACATTTGTTAAAAAGTAGCAGACGATTTTTATAGACTGTTGTTAGAAATATGCAAATATCTGCAAATAAAACACACCATTGGAAAGCCACCATGGAAGTCAGGATTCATGAGGTTCTGGGTTCTTACACAGGGCTCAGGTGTGAATGAAGAAGAAGGATCACAGGGAAATTGAGAGAGAATATGTGATGGTGGCTGTGAAATCTGGGGAGGTAACTTGTGGTAGAAGAATCAGGCCCTAAGTGCACTTATGAGTCAGGTTGTCATAGAAACAATACCAAGTGATAGATGATTGAGTTAAAAGCTTCATTTGTTGTTAGGGTGTCTTCATACTCTAGTAGGGATGATGTAGCACCTAAACAAAGCAGATGATAGTCCTTTAGCAGTTATGAACCATGTGTTCTTTCCTGCTTGAAATTTGTNCATTGTGTCAGCAAAGGGTTACAGGAGCCAGGCTTCTCCTTCTCACCCAAGTGTACCGGCAAATGCCTTGAAAATAAATTTATTATATTTATACTACTCAGCTTTCTTTCTCCATATAACCAAGTAGGGGAAACACACACACACACACACACACACACACACACACGCAAGCACACACATACATGCACACACACGTAGACTTGCTAGAATCAGAACCTAGGCTATGACAGCCCTGATAAAGTTGGCTCAGGTACCTTTCTTCAAGAGGCCAATTAAATATATAACTATTAGTTAAAAGCAGAGAATGGAGATCTATTCAATGTGACCATGTTAAAATGAGGAATAAAGAGGTCCAGTGTGCACCTCAAATCTATCTATGGGATCTTAATAAGAGGTTTTGATTTAAAAAACAGGCAAGCATTATTAATAGCTAAGCATATGTGCCATTCTCAGTGTCTGAGCTCCAGTATCTCCTGCAAGGTGGTCAGAAAAGTTGTCATAACTGTGCAAAATCTCTTTCAGTGAGACAAGCTCCCACTCTGGCTGAAATTGGCCCTCAGCCTTTTCTTTCTCCCATCCTGCGATTCCTCAAGGAGTTTAAGTTTCTTGGAGTCCATTGTTTAAATAGTTTAGTAGCCAAAGAGAGGAGTGTAAATGTCTCTTTCTTTCCCACCTTCCCACCAGGACAGTCACATACACACAAGACAGACTGATGTTGAGGTTGTTTATAATGAGTTTGCCCGTTGGATTATGGTGTCTGGAGAGTATTATGATCTGGTATTTTTTTATCTAGACACCCTGCCCCCCGCAAACCCAACAGGATATAAGCAAATGAATGAAGAAAATCTGTGATGTAACCAAATCTGAAGTTTGAAAGTTGGAGAAACTAGCAAGTTGGGCAGTCTCAGCTGATGGGTGAGAAAGAGAAAAAGAGATACCCCAGATCAAGCAGGAAACTAGGTAGAAGGGAGTTATGAATGCCTCTTTCCTATGCTTTGTGCCATCGTGAAACACTAAATGGATTAGATGGTATTCAACCACACTGGGAAGAGACACCTTCTTCACTCTGCTGTCGGATTCAAATGCCAGTCCCTCTGAACATGCCATGTGGAACTAGAAACAATATTTAATCTTTACATCATTGATCCATGTAGGCTTTCTGAGTCTTTGACACTATAACATGACACTTTCATGTATAGAGTTCCTGCTTGAGTACTACTCTATAAAATTATAAAAATGTTTCCATGTTTTCAGTAAATTTACATTTTTATCTTGGGCCTCAGTTATAGCTGTCCATAGCACCAAGGTTGCAGGTTGGACTTATCTGGAAAGCTGATATGATTGTTGTTAGTTTTGGGGGGGTTGAAAAGAGGAAGGTTTGAGAGAAAGGTACAGATATGGGTTCTTCTTCAGGGCAAGAGAATTATTAACCCCAGGTATAGTACATTGGGGGATTTAGAAGAGACTGTTCTCCCCAGATGNAGCGGTGTCTTACAGGTGTCCTCGGGAGGAAGTCCCATCCCATAGTCAACGAGCAGCCATAGCACTGTATGTGCCCACAGTAAGGTTGCCTCTGAATTTAAGATAGCAATTGAAATATGGAGGTTCTGTTCTTTGTAACTGTGGATTACATCTCAGGGTCAGAGCTCAGAGAAAAAGCATGTGCTTCTCTTGCAGAGTTCAGTTCCCTGTACCTATATCAGGCAGCTCAAAACCACCTGTAACGACAGCAATTTTGACTATGGGCACTGCACACNGATGTACAATGCCACTCACCCACCCACACACACTTAAATAAACAGATATTCTTTAGAAAAGAGGTGACCTCATGTGTTTAGCTCCTTTTGTGTACAGCCATTTCTGCTTCTCTGTTATGTTGTGATGCACTCAATAGGCCCTGAACAGATACCAGACATTTCAGTGAAGCTAGTGTTGGATTGCAAACCTTGAAAATTACAAGCTACACAAACCTCTTTTTGTTATAAAATACTCAACCTCAGAGAATTTGTTTTTATCTTTTTTGAAATTATAATGAAATTATATCATTTCACTTTTCCTTTTCCTTCCTCCAAAACCTCTCATATCTTTGTTCTTTTTCAAATTCATGTCCTCTTTTAAAATTAATTGTTCTTAGACACTCACACATACACACACATATACACACATATAGGTACAACCTGCTCAATCTGTATAAATGTTACTAGTATATATGTTTTTGAGGATGACCATTTGGTATTGGACGACCAATTGGTGGGCTCCTCCCTGGGTAAGACTATTTCTCCCATTTACAGCATTCTCCAGTTACTTATATTTCTTTGTATAGAGTTGAGGCCTCTTGGGCATTCCCTTGTCCACATTAGCATGCATATTGTTATTATCTTTTTTTCAGCTTGTATTTGGGCAGTCATGTTGGTGACACTTTCTGGGTATAGCTTCTGTCATGTCTGTGAGACATAATCTCACAGCAAAATCCCTGGTGTCTGGACCTTACAATCTTTCTGCTACTTCCTCCACNTTTTCCCTGAGCCTTAGGTGTGGCAGTGGCATTGCAGATGTTATCAACTGGGACTGAGCTCCACATCTCTTCATTTTAATTGGTTGTGGTTTTCTGTAATTGTATATATCTCTTACAAAGAGAACTTTGATTGATGTAGCTTGAGAACTACACTTAACTTTGGGAATAAGGACAAATATTTAGAATGTAGCTAGGGATTGTGCTAGTTTAGTAAAGNGGTGGTTGCAGGTTCTTCTCCAAGACCCATGAGTTCACTAGCACTGGGTAGTNGGCCAGGCTTCCAGTATCAGGCATGATTTTCCTCTTGTTGATCTGGTCTTAAGTTCAAGTAGAGACATTTTGGTTACCACCAAGGTATGGCTGTCACTACTGCACTCTTATGATTATCATGCCACNCTGGCTGTTGATGTGGTTCTTGAGTGTCTTAGCTACATAGGACTGTTAGTTTCTCCCCCTTTTGGAAGCTTACATGGCACCTTCTGTGATACATAGTAGTCAGGGAGGCTCTTTATTTAAGCCCCATCTCAGGGGCCTCGGGATGTTCTTCCAGAAGTGCCTGATGTCCTCAGCAATAAGGATGNACCTTCTACATCAGNGATTTTGCTTTAACAACGTAGAGCAGAATAAGACAAGATGGTGGTTAATACTGTTGATCTTGATTCACCTNAGAGATAAGTTTCTAGGCATGTCTGCACAGTATTATCTTGAATAGGTTACCTAAGATGGGAAGACCCACTCTGAATGTGGGCAATACCATGCTATAAGCTAGGTCTTGGGCTTAATAAAAAGGAGAAAGTGAGCTGCTTCTTAACTGTGAATGCAATGTGACCAGCTGCCTCAAGCTTCTGCCGTCAGGTTTACCTCATCTGATGTGGTAGTTTGAACAGATATGGCCCCCATTGACTCATATGTGTGAATGCTTGGCCTATAGGGAGTAGCATTATTAGGAGATGTGGCCTTGTTGGTNTAGGTGTGGCTTTGTTGGGAGAAATGTATCACTGTGGGGGCAGGCTTCGAGTTCTCATATGCTCAAACTATGCCCAGTGTAGTACACAGTTCGCTTTCTGTTGCCTGTGGATTAAGATGTAGAACTCTTAGCTTCTTCTCTAGCACTATGACTACTTATTTGTCACCATGTCCCACCATGATGATAATGGACTAAGCCTCTGAAACTGTAAGCTAGTCCCAATTAAATGTTTTCCTTTATAAGATTCGCCATGGTCACAGTGTCTCTTCACAGAAATAGAAAACTTAGCTAAGNCAGAAGTTGGTACCAGGGACTGGGGTATTGTTGATATGCCTGACCATGCTTTCATTTGAATGANTGGGGATTTGGGGATTTTGGATTAGGGAAGTCATGTAATGATTTAAGCTGTGCTTAATAGGGCATGCTAGTAAGAAAATGGAAAACAGTGGTGCTGAGGGCGATTTGAACTGTGAGGGTCTGGCTCAAGAGAAGAATTTTAGAATGCTGCCTAGAGATCATTATTATGATATATTGATGAATAATGTTACTACTTTTTGCCCTTGTCCAAAAGTTTCTCGGAGGCTAAAGAGTTTTGGATTAATTCTGTTGGCAGAGGAATTCTCAAAACAGCCTAGTATTGACTCTGCTGTATGGTTATTAGTGGTCACTCTTATAGAGAACTGTAATGAAAAGAAGCAAGCTGGGAATGGAAAAATATAAAAGTTACAATTTGAGAAGAAAAGGGACACCAGGAAGTGGAATGGAGCTAAATCCTGTGTTCAAGGAGATAAATGATTAAGAAATGAATTAAAAGGAGTGGTGACCTCAGAGCAAGACCCTACCCAGCTAAGTTTTAAATTTGTGGAACGGAATTAAAGAACATCTTAGGTCCAAGCATGGTGGTACATGTCTTTAATCCCAGAAGGAAGAATTTGACAGATCTCTGAGTTTGAGGCCAGCCTGGTGTACAGATAAAGTTTCAGGACAGTTGAGCTTAGGCAGTGAGGGAAACCATGAAAAACAGAAGATTGTTTAAGATACAATTGAATAAGTGGGACATGTTCCAGCCCTAGCAAGCAGAAGAACTTGGCAGCTTTG
>LZPO01076119.1:87763-98284 GCA_001675575.1 Neotoma lepida
TGAAGAGGTAGAGCTTTATTGAAATATAAACATTCAAGAATATGTAAGACAGAAAATAACACAACATATACAGACACTTGCTGTGAGAGGACATCTGAGGTATTTATTCACTGCCTAGGCTACCATGTGCTATCACATTTTTTTTCTGGTTAGAATACATACAAGACATGGAAAGGGAGGACTCTGTCCTGCCACAAGACATCAGGACTATGCCCAGGGGAAGCTCCATTTGGGCCGGAGCCCTAAGGCTCAGCCGTTAAAGGCTAGGCTCACAACCAAAAATATTTATTTTATTTTTATGTATGTGTATGTGTGTGTCGGAGTACTGTTTGGGCATGTGAGTATGGATACCCACGTGGACCAGAAGAGGGCATCAGAAATTCCTTAGAAAATTCTTAGAGCTGGAATTTCAGGCAGTTATAAGCCTCCTAAGGTGGGTGCTGGGAACTGTACTCCAGTGCTCTGTAAGAGTAGCAAATGCTCTTACCTGCTGAGCCAACTCTCCAGCTCACACCTCAGTATATCTTGAGAAATTCTTGGCATTTCACTCTCTGGAACACTAGCAGCAATTCTTGGTACACCCCCCCCCAAAAAAACATAACTCCTAACATGAATCCATCATATTCAATCAATTAATTTAGTGTTATTGGAAATATTGCTCATTTTGAACTTTTACAATTGAAAACAATGGCCTCATGAAATAACAACATCTCATATCTTGGCTGCAGGCCTCATTATTTTAGAATTAGTTCTTTAAACAGCATCCATGGAAAATGAAATACTATATTTGTAAAATGTTTAATATTGTGGATATATCACCTGTTAGTTTTAAAGCAATGGTTGCAGCTGCGCAATGTTAGCGGTGCTGTTACCATGCAAGAAAAGCCACGAGGTATGACAAAACCCATTATTAAGAGTTTATTAGGGAAAGAAGACAGAAGGAGGTGCTCAGGCCTGTGGAAATGATGTGCACGGAGAGAAGGNAGGAAGAAAAGAGAGAGAGAAAGGGGAGGGGATTCCCCTGCACATGTGTATATGGGCTTACGGAGCTAGCTACACCACACATGTGCATGGATTGCATTATCATGCTGTACACAAATTAATGTGATCATGCAGTGCAGGATATGTAAGGNCCCTTGCTTGGGTACTGAACTGTGCTTGTGCNGTCATTTAGCTGGGGGAGTGGCCAGGAATTCCAACATCACCTTTCAGAAATGATGGACAAATTTGTGTTTCAAATCAAGACATAATATTGTCTGTTTCCTTCTAGATCAGTGGTTCTCAAACTTTCTAATGCTGTGACCCTTTAATATAGTCCTTTAATATAGACCTGAATGTTGTGGTGATCCTCAACCATAAAATTATTTTCGTTGCTCCTTCATAACTGTAATTTACTATTGTTATCAATAGTAATGTAAATATCTGAGAAGCAGGATACCTGATATGCAACCCTTGTGAAGGGGTCATTGGACCTCCAAAGGAGTTGAGACCCATAGCTTAAAAAACTATTCTAGANCTTTGAACACTCAGTAGAGACAGAAGGGAGTAGCTCATTCCTACCCATTATCAGTCATGAGGGTCTTGACTAACCCTCCTGTAAAGAAAAGAGATGTACAAATGACACTTGTTTAGTGAACTGGATCAAGTTTTAAGCAAAAGGAGACACACAGGGCCAACAAAAGCTGTCTTTATGCTTAGATTTGATGAGGGATGGGCAGTGTCTTAAAAATAGGTGATATAAGTGTACCAGCCAAGGTTCTTTGGATGGGTATAACCAANAGAATATATACTGCAAATGGGCATCTATTATATTGGCTTACAAAGTATTGGATAGGTAGTGCAACAATAGTTTTCATATAATAAGAAAGACTGAGAACCCAGTACCTGATCAGTCCATAAGGCTCATGTATCAGCAGTTCCAGTCTAGTAATGAAGACCTAGAGATTTATTGGAGATCTGCTGGTCTTTGGTCTTTATTGGAAGGTTAAATGAATTAGGTTCATTTACCAGCAAAGGGTGGTAGTAGCAGCAGTAGTTGAAGTAACCTTGTAGATACACACCAGCTGGCTGTGGAATTGGACAGACAAAGCAGTACCACTTTTCCCTGGGATCTCTCTATTTCTGGGCTGCCATTGAAAATTACCATCCACAATGGGAAAATCTTCACTGCTCCATGAGTCCTCTCTGGAACTGCCCATATGGAGACAAATCTCTTGGGGAATTCCAGATTCAATCACTGTGTCAACCAAACCTGAAAATCAGAGTGTGATAATAGACTGAGGGAGGAGATCCAGCAAGGCCTGTCTACTCATAGTCCCTCTGTGCAGCTTCCCTTCTTCCTCAGTGTGGAAAGGATTCATTTGGAATGAGGACTGTCAAGGGAAGAGAAGGGTTTCCAGGATACGTACTATGATTTGCTATTTTTGGAGAGTGGTTCAAATTTCTATAACATTCCTTAGAGAACAGAAATTTCTGATTCTATGACTTGATTCCTGTCACACAAGCACACACACATACACACACACACACACACACACACACACACACACACACTAACAGGGTGGATAAGGATGAAGGGGGACTGGTCAAAACAAGCCATTTCTGAAACTATCCAGTGTCCTTTGGATAAAGCACTCAGCATCAAGACACTGTGCTTTAAAAGACAGTGATTTAAACCCTGGTCTTTGTAATAAATTGTTATTTTTTGGCTATCAATTTAAAATTTGAGAACTTTGCCACTGTCCAGATGCCCTCCCAAAACTGAGGCTCTGTTAAGCCTCAGTTCCTATGTCATGTGGTACTGAATCCCCTGAATTGACCCGAGGGGTAGTACTGCTAAGATACTCTGACCCCAGCTGTGGTGCTTTTCTGTTCTCCTTGAAAGCTGTCTGTTCATTCAGAGCTGTTTATCTCAGAAAGTTTGAGCGGGGGGGGGGCAACCTGATTGAGATGGTTCTCGCTAATTTATGAATAATTAACTTTACTTCAGCTTTGTCTTTTTGTTTGGCTTCTTGTTTGCATGCTAAGATTATTAGAGATTGAACCTACACCCTTTACATGCTGGGCAACTTCCCCAGACACTGGACTACATCCCCACCCCCAGTTTTGTGTTTTAAAACATATTTCTAAACGACACTTGTTTATTTGCATCTCTCTGGGTATATACACATTCATACACATTCTATGATATACAGGCGAAGGTCAGAGACAGCTGGTGAGAGTCAGTTCTCTTCTTCACTTTGTATGTTCAGGATGTTGAACTTTGGTCTCTAGGCTTGCTGGTAAGAGCCTACACTTGCTAAGTGATCTTGCTGGTCCTAATATGGTTTTCTTACCAATCAAACTTTGGAGAGTATTTAGAGATGTTATTTTTAGTCCATGTACAGACTGAAGTTCAACATACACCTGGGTAAAAATAAAATCATCTCAGAGGATGGTGGGCCACCTCACTCCTTTGGAATCTAGTCCATGTTCCCCTGACACTAGTTGGTTTTCTTTTTTCTTTCCCTACCTTTTTTTTTCTGAACTTCACAATGAAGAAGTCCTCTATCTGGCTACATAGCCCAGTCCCTGGGGATCCTTGAGCCTTTCAATGTCTGATATGATGNAGAATTCTTGCTTAATTAATGTCTCATGAAGCCTAGAATCTGTACTTCTAAAACTTCCTCCTGGTGATCCTTGTTCTATTAAATGGCTATTCTACTATTTCTCCAAAGAGCTGGGGTTTTCCCATGGCTCAGAATGCAGGACCAGGGGANTGCATAGGAAACTGTCAAATCACAAAGGGAGTCAGAGCACTTGCTGCACAAATCCCAAACCCCAAATCCACAGAAAGGAGAAGAACTGAGTCCACAATATTCTCTCTGACTTTGCCACATGTGCACTGTGGCACATGTATACCCCTATGTACACATCATACAAACATACTCGATGAATAAATAACACTTAAAAAAAATCAAGAAAGTCAAGGTCNGGAGAGATGCATTTGTTGATGCTTTCTGCAAAAGCAGGANATTTTGAGTTCAGATTCTCAGTATCTACATAAAAAGCTGGGTTCAATGGTACCTGACTGCAATGACAGCTCAGAGAAGTAGAGACAGGATCCCTGGATTGCAATGATCATCCGCCTAGCCAAAAATATCTATACTACTGGTTAAATAAAAAATTTGTCCCAAAAATTTTTTTGGCAGAGTGTTTAAGGAAGACCCCGATCTCAAACTCTGCCCTTCACATACACATGCACATACACACAAACATATTCTCACACGGTTAAACACAGAAAGATATGGATAATAATATCAGAAATGATCAGAGTTCACGTATGACAAGATAAAGGACGGCTCTGGCTCCTACAACTATATCTTAACCATCTCCTCTCATGCTGTACATCTGAAATGAGACTAGATGGTGGACCTGTGCTTAGAGAGAACTTCTATAGCCTCTGTGTATAGCCTTCTCCACTGTGGCCTATGCCTAGTCAAATGCTTGGTTCCAGGGTACTAACCAGACCCTGCATGGTGAATCATACTCCCTCTTCCAGCCCAGTCTGTAGTTTGCCTTCAAATANGACTTCATGTTTTGTGAAGATATATTTAAATTAGTATGCAAATGAAAGCAAAACAGACATACTGTTGGCTTGCACCTCAAATGCTCTTGCAAAATATCAAATGTTCATCCCTAGGAATCACCTGACAGAAGCTTTACCTCATTAACACAGTCCCCATGGCCAAGACCCAAATCCTAGCTTGTCTGTGACGGCTGCCTGTGATAGAATGTAGGGCCACCAGGTGGAGAAGCCTCTGGGTCTCCCCTCTACAGGAAGCAGATGTTGAGGGGAGCTGGCTGGCAACATGGTGGGTCCCTGCCATCTGGGCTCCTCTGAGCAGAAGGGGTACAGCTGACCTGGTGGGAGCACAGCTGGACTCCAGGCTTAGTACTGAGACTGCCCTGTGCAGATTCTCCACAAGAGGCTCAGAGCTGCTCACTCTGCTATGAGGACTCAGAGCCAAGTAGGCCTCTTTCTGACTTCTTCCCAGAGGGCTTCCCAGGGAAGGTGCCAGGAGCCTCTGCCAAGTCCTATCTAGTGTTCCTCTAGAAACAGCTAGAGGTTCAGCTCCTGGTTCACCCCTGGCTCTGCTTTGTCTGCTGACACTTTGCCTATGATCCTTTTACTCCCTCCCTTGGGGATGATCTTCACCAGGGGAAAGGACTAAAAAGCACTGTTTCTAGGCTCATATCATCCTCTGAGAAAATACTCCTCTAGCTTGAGTATTCCTAAACTGAAGATCCCTCATTGGTCCCTGTGTTCTGTAGCAGTGATTTGTATCTCTGGTTATTCATTAGAATCATTTACATATGTATATGTATATATATATATATATATATGTATATGTATATGTATGTATAATGTCTGTGTGGCAGGGGTGGGGAGGAAGGGAGGTAGGGAGAGGTAAGTCCATGTGTTCCTGTGTGAGGTCATGAGGTACCTGTCAGGGATATTGGGGCACCAGAGTATGCATGGAGAATCAGAGGACAACCTCTGGGTATTGGTTTTACCCTTATTCCTTGTCATGAGAAAGGGATTGAGACTCAGTGTGTCANCAGGGTTAGCTGACCCCCAAGCTTTTACAGATTCTCCTGTCTTCACCTCCCATCCCTCACAGGCACCCTGGGATTATAGATGCTTGTGCCACTCACTTTAGCTTCTAGCTAGCTTTTGAGGATTGTCAGGCATGAACTGTGGGGATTTTGCCCACTGAACTGACTCCTCAGACTCATCCAAATCATGAGGGTTTTGTTGCTGTATGTTTGTTTTAGTGAAAATACCCAAATTCCCTTCATGGAGATTTTGAGAAAGTTGATTTGAGTAAAATATTCTTCAGAACCCTGTTTCGAAGGCTCTTGCTGGACCCTCTTTAGCCTGGCACTTGAGTCCTTGGGGGACTGCTTTCTCTTCCTGCCTGCTTTGATTGTCATCCCTCGTCCATCTCTCTTTTGTTTATCTTTTTCTATTTTCCATTATCTATTTCATTGCTATCTGTGCAGATGTCTGTCTCCTAGAATTTTTGCTCACTGGACTGAACTCTTGTCTCCTACCTGCTCTGTGAAACATTTCTAGACTTCGAGTAGGGAGTTAGTAATGCCTCTTTCTTCCCTGCCTCTCATTACTGTCTCACCTAGAGCTGCAAGTTTGCAATTGTTTGTTATTGGGTTGATTTTGTCTTTGATTTTTATTAGTATATATTAACTATGTGTAACTGGTTTCATTATAACATTTTTACACACATGTATAATATATTTTGATCATTTTCACCCCATTACACTCTCACTCTTTGGGTGGCCAAATCTTGTGTAAGTATTATGCAGGTAATTAGCTCCTGTGAATTCAAGAGTGCAAATAGCCATACTATGCCCAGAGTCGGCCTAGGTGTCCATTGGCTGGGTTATTAATTTCTTTGTCTTCCTCATTGGCCTAAAGTCAAAAGACAGTGTTTTAATTCTTTCAACAATTGCCCCTGTGGCTCATTCCAAAATGCAAAGACATATGATGTTAACATCTGTACTTTCCCAACCTCAGGGTGTTTTGGACTCTCGGTTTTGTACATCAGTGTCATTTCATATGGGTGTCCAGATACTTGAGCATATAGCTATCGTAGTAGTTTCAGTCCCTAGAGCCATCTTTAAGTACAGTCAGTGCTCCCCTTTTGCAGGTGGGGAAACTGAGGCAATTAGAAGGAAAGCAGCTCAGTTTACAGCCAAGCACACTGAAGATTGTTTGAAAGATGAACATGTATCAGTTCTATGTTATTGAGGCCTGAGCAGTCAATATAGCTGTTTTCTTCAGTGTTGAGTGGGCAGAATCAAGCAGTAGTCTCCATAAACAGAAAAATTTTGAAAGGAAATAACTGGCCTTTCACGATTAATTCCTAATGCAGCTTCCTCAGTAAGGTAGGTCAGTGTCACAGTGCAGCCGAAGGAGATCTGGGGCAAAGGATCAGGACAGGTTGCTTTTAATAAGAAAACTCTTTGCCCTCCAAATGCTCTGGGAATTGTCCTCTGATCATGTTTCGATGNCAAACCAATATGATCATATTTGCAGGTGATGAGTCACAGATCAGGGAAGGCAGGTGACTCAGGCAATGTTTTATGATGAACTTAGAAAAAAAAAAACTGTTGGAGTCTAGAAAGACAGTTCAACCAGTAAAGGTGCTTGACACCAAGCCTGAGCACTTTTCTATTCCTGGGATCCAAGTAGTTGAAGGAGAGATTCAATTTACACAAATTGTTCATTGACCTCTACATGTGCACATATACACCCCCTCACACACACATACATACAGTCAACTAAATATATTAAAATTCCTACAGTTGGTGTTCAATTAATCTGGTCCTGACTTCAGTAGGAAACTCTTTATGCCTTGCAATAGGGCTGGCCTTGTTCACTTCAGTAATCTGATATGAAAAAGTAGAAGCAAACATGTCTGCAGAATGAGACAGTGTGGGACATGGGGAAAGCTAGTAGGATATTGAAGAANATATGCTCAAAGCATATTACATTCTTAAATGAAACTGCTCTTGTGTTGTTGTGATGATTAATATTAATTGTCACCTTGACAGGATCTAGATTCATCTAGGAGCAAGCCTTCAGGCACACTCATGCTGGATTACAGAAATTAAGGTTAGACTGAGAATACATGTGAGGGACTCCATGAATTACAATAGTTGATGTAGGAAGACCCATCTTAATGGTAGGCAGGACCACTCGAGTCCTCAGCTGGGCATCTGATCCTGGACTGTGGACAGTGGAGAAGACAAGCTGAGCAGCAGCATGCATTCATCATCCTTCTCTGTTTCCTAATTGTGGGTGTGATGTANCCAGCTTCTCCTGCTGCTTGACTTCCCTGCCACCATGGACTGTATCCTTGAACNATGAGATGAAATAAATCTTGTCTCCTTTGAGTTAATTTTGTCAGAGTATTTTATCACAGCAACAGGAAAAGAAACTAAGANAATTAATTACCCTATATAATTATAATTTACCAGAACCAGTGAAGCCCAGTGGTAGAGAGCTTTCATAGGATAGGCTAGGTCCTGGTATTGATTTTAGGAACCACCAATTAAAAGAAAAACAAAACCAATTGTATCCAGGGATACAATTGCTGGTATCATTTTGGGCCNTTTTGAGAGTTTAGGTTTTCTTTCAGCTTTTACCTCTGCAGTCACTCATCGCCATCCTAATTAGTATATAGCATGCCTTTATTTGGCATAGATGCTCCACATATTTCGGTTTGTCCCCTTTGTTTCTAAGCCAAAACTATCAGGAATGGCTTAGGAAAAGAGACTAAGTTTTAAGGCAGAGGAGAGAGATGACCCTCATGAAACAGCCCTTCCTGTTTTTTTTTGCAGGCAGTGACTTGAATGANGGCCTGTGGCATTCTGTCAGCATCAATGCCAGGAGAAACCGTGTCACCCTCACACTGGATAATGATGCTGCTTCCCCGGCTCCGGACACCTCCCAGCTGCAAATTTATTCTGGAAATAGTTACTACTTTGGAGGTAAATTCCCTAGCCTTCGAGACTTCAAANAAAATGACAGGGGAATTATTCCACCATGTGCTTTGTCAAATACACAGTTCTCCCCATAGCCCTGCATNCATACATGCTTGCACACAAGCTCCAAACAGTGAGAAACCAATACNTCAGACAACTGTGCAAATGTAAGCTATCTAGGGCAGTGTTGAGGANAGAAGGAACTGGAGTTACAAGAGCTGGGTTACATAACTCATCAACGGAGATTCTTGTAGCCATGCCAACCTCCTTGGTCACACCGGAAAGGAAAAAACTCAGCNGAAAACTTAGAGAAAAGAATCTGAGTGTCAGCAAGTCCTGCAAGGGAGGAAACTCAAGTGGGAGGCACCACCAGCCTGCTCAGCCATTCTAGGTCACTCCACTGCCACTTTACTTTGTGAGCCTCATCTCCCCTTCTCTATGTCTTGGAGATCAGCCACACCCATGGAGGGAGCAAAGTGTACCGGAGCTAGGGGCNCCACAAGTGGAGCCATTGCTATTTCTGAATGGCTGCTCTTTCTAATGTTTCCTGAACACTTGCAACACTTCCAGTGACACAAACAAAAACAAGCTGGGTGGACAAAGCTTATGTGGCATTTTACCATTTTTATANATACACCCATGTTGAGTACTTTTTCAATTTTTCTTTATTCTTCCTTCATACAATACATGCTATGCCATGTTTAGTATTTCAACTGTATCTCTTATTAAAAGTGGTAGTGCCTATTTCTGTAGTCATGGTCTGCCTTACAGAAGCCATATCTAAAGAGNACTCAGTCCTCATGGCTCTCTGACCTCAAGCTGTTAAGATANAATCCCTGGACTCACTTTCTTAGAACACAGAGAACAATTTCAGACTTGCTGGGAGATAGAAGCAAGAGCAAATTCCAGGCTTAAAAGTGAAGCTTAGTGGTGGAGGGCTTGCTCANCATGTAAAAGGCCCTGGGNTCCATGCACAGCACACATACACACCCAAACCCCATACACACTNTCCACACCCAAAACCCTGTGCACACTCTCCACAGCCAGCACCACATGCACATCCAAAACCCATGCACACTCTACACACACAGCACCACATGCACAACCAAACTCCATGCACACTCCCTACATACAATACTGCACACACACCCAACCCCACCTCTCCCCCATACACCCCTTACACAGTGTAGAGGGTGGCACAAACTGGTTCAGATCTTGTCGATGTGAGCATGAAATGACCCTGCCCAGACCTGACAGTTCCTTCCCATGAGCATTGAAAAATAACATTCACTGAAGAGATGGCAAGATGTCTTTCTGGGCAAAGGCACTTGTTGCTCAAACNTGAGGACTTGCATTCTATCCTTAGAACCTGTAGAATGGACTCCATAAATCTCTCTTCTAAATTCTACACATGCATGGCTGCACATGCTTGCCTGNACTCTCTCGTGCTCACCATAGTAATAAAAAATAGCAATAAAACATACAGTGTAGTTACCTGGAGTCTCCCCCAAACTAATTATAAACTCTACACTGTGCTACACCCCAAATCCTGTAGTCCCTTAGCCTCAAATCTACAAATCATCCATTTCTTCCCAAGGAGATATGTGGAAGGCTTGAAACACAAAAGGGTCTTTGCACAGATACAGAAATCATATGTAGGGTCTCCTTGGAAGGAAGCAATATGGAACAAAATCAGTGAAGTTGGCTTTTAGTATGAGGAAGTGCCACTGTCCTTCACCTACAATCACCACTACACCCACAACAGTAGCATATACTTTTAGGTGATAATATTTCCATATGATTGATAATAAGGCTGTTGTTGGTTGAAATAAAAAAAAAATCTGTAGGTTGGAGAGATAGCTCAGTCATAAAGTGCTTGCTGGTAAGCATAAGGACCTACATTTGGTTGCCTAGGGCCCCCGGAAAGCCAGCCTCTGTGCCACATGTCTGTAATCTTCAAGCGACTCATGC
>LZPO01076120.1:21768-35254 GCA_001675575.1 Neotoma lepida
AAAAAAGAACCCCAAAAAATGCATACTTTTTTTGGAACAATACTCAGAATTTTCTTTATTGGTAAATGATAAAAAGGTAGTTTCTGAGGGCCAGGTATTATTCAGGCAGGAAATACATAACAGTTATATGATATTTGTAACCTTAAATATNGGTCTGTCTTCCCCACAGAAAGCAGAAGCTCAGAAAAGCCAAGTTCTTTAATGTCTCCTATTGCTCAATAGGAGGGTTGTGATTCAAACACAGTTCACATAAATAATTACAGGATGTGAGGCTGTCTCTTACAGTTTGTATGAATAAAGAGGTGTTTGTTTGTATTCCTTAATACAGACTTTATCTGCAATTTCCCTGGAGGTGGGCAAATGGATATATGTCTGTTTGTGTGCCTATCTATCTATCTATCTATCTATCTATCTATCTATCTATCTATCTATATCTATCTATCATTTCTATCCATCTATCATCTATATCTATCCATCTATCATCTATATCTATCATTTATGTATATTCCAATCATGTGTGTATATTTTCATGAATCATGGAGCCTTCAGGAGCCTGAGGACTGGTGGTGGCCAGGGAATCGTCTAGATTGGGTTGAGAAGTTCTGTGGCTGGAGGAAAACAGGTTAAGTGTTCTGTGGCAAAGAAGAAAATGGATGTGCATTTCAGAGAGCAGTGCTCTCTATGGAAAAATCCCAAAATTCAAATGGGGAGGGGGCCAGGCTTTATACTAGGTCTCTGTTGTCCATATTGCAGGCTGGGGGAAAGAACGGACAGCAGAGATAGCCTGCAGAGAAGCATGGGAAATTTATACCCGTGCATGCGTGTGTGTGTGTGTGTGTGTGTGTGTGTGTGTGTGTACCTGGCCATAGTTTAAAAATCGACGGCTCCAAAAGAACCCGAATGTAAATCTAGAAATCAAACTCACCCCAAACAGGTGGAGGGAAAGAATTCTAACAGTTGAAAGTGGAACATCAATCCTGGGCTTCAACTGTGAGCATTTAGGTTTTATTAATTAAGGTCAAGGTGATGACGGCAACACCAGCTGGAAGCCTTTTGCCCAGAGATAAATTTGTCCCTCTGCATTTCTGCAAGGCAGCGGGGAGGTGTGTGTTTGGAGCTGAATTAATTTGATTTACATCATGCCATGGTAACTTCTGTTCCCTCTCTCCCTGCTGTCAGCTGTCTTAGCTGGCTTTTCCCCTTTCCTTCTCCCCCACACATTTCATAACACCGCGAGAAAGCACGGATTGGCTTCGGGCAGATTTTAGAAACCGAATAACTCTAATTTGATTCTTATGCATGAAGTGCTATTCTCTCTCTTTTCTTCCTTCCTTGAGGGAGAGAAGTTGTAAACCTGAGCATTAGTATGCTTACTTTTTATATGGCACGGAACTGCTTGACAGAACTTTTTCTTTGGTGCAAAACCTGGCAGCTCACCTTTCCTCCTCCACTGTGTGTAATAGTAACATCAGCAAATGAAATCAGAGCCCAGGACCCCAGGAATGTGCTCTTGCTGGCTCTGTGGCTGTCCCCTGCAAGAGGTTTTCAGGCCTGTCATACCAGTGACATCCAGATGGGCAGCGGCGGCCTGGCTTGCGCGCCTAGCCCACCGCCCATGCTCTTCCTGCTGGGCAGGATAAGGTTACGCCGGGGCCTCCTCTGTTGCAGAGAGGAAGGCGGGCCGACACCCGGCCCACTGGGGAGTTACCACAGTTGGCAGCCTGGGACCAGTGGGGACACTTCTCTGCAGGCAGCCGAGAGCTGAGGGTGGAGACCCAGAGCGCAGTCTGAGGCCGGGGTCCCCGCCATGGCCACGGCCAGGCCTCCCGGGCGCGGCTGCGGAGCCCTGCCCCGGTGGCTGCTCGGTGCTGCGCTGCTGCTGGGCCTGCGGCTCTGCATGGAGTTGCACCGCGCGGGCTCCGGTTCCGGATCCCCGGGCCGCAGCGATCCCCCAGGGCCGCCCCGGCCGCACCTGCTGCCCGTACCTGGCCCTCCGCGCAGCGCCAGAAGGAGGCAGGTGACCTACGTGCGCAGCGGGCGCCGAGCATTGCCCCCGAGTGGCGGGAGCACGACGCTGGATCCGAGCTGTTGCACCCCACGAGGGTTTCCCCGCAGGAAGGTCAGTTGCAAACTGTGCAGACCTGGACCTTAGTGTTGAGCCGGCACCCAGATGGCGCTGGGGAGCCTTCTGCTCAGGCCGGCTGACCTCCCCACTGGGACTTTCAGACTCTTCCACTTCCTTCTAATTGTGCTCTCCCTGGAACTTTCTCTAGTCTATTCAATGCCCCTATAGACTGAAGTGGAATTGAGCAGACTTCATCCACACTCAACCACTGTTTGCTGAGCCCCCGCTGTGGCAGGCCTTCTTCTAGGAGCAGAGCATCCAGCAACCATACCCATTTCAGTGAGGGAGGGGATGCTGAATGGCAGGAAGGGAAAGCAAAGGAGGCATGGTGGCCTTGTATTTTCCCCACCCAGGCCTGGACAAAGCCGGATAGGTAGACACTATGAATGAATCTTCCACCAGGTCCAGGTGATGGTGAAGATCTACCTTCCAGCTGCATTCCCGCCAGTCCCGACCCAGGGGTTGGGATTGGCACAGGGTGAGAAGACAAGCCCCAGCACCACTTNGTGAGAAAATAATTGGATCCTCCAGGATCAGACCTAGGTTTGTCTTCCATTGCTGGTTAGGCTCTTCCTTGCCTCATTAACTTCTTGCCTCACACTTCATTGAGTAGGTCAATTTTAACCTCTGGTTGTTAAAGCCTGGGCTTCCCACCTTCTTTTAGGAGCCCATCATTTACATGGTACTTAAGAGTGAAAAGATTAGGAACTGATTGTATGAGCTTGGCACATCCTTATACCCATCACTGCTGCCCCCTCCCCCGTTCTTCCTGTGCTTTCCTCCCCAACTTTCTCTACTTGCCTTGCCTCAATCTTCCCACACGACTGTAGTTACTTAGTAGGCTACCCTGCCGTCTTCTGGGATAAACCCAGCTCTGGTTTCTGTCTCTGAAATGTGCCTGCTAGGTAAAGGCTTAGCTAGTTACTTCCTTCTCACGCTGCCCATGCGGCTCCCATGATGCTGCGTTAAGCATTCAGAAGTCTTGCCAAGGGCTTACACTGCATGCTGGGTCAAATGCTTCAAGCACAAACGGAATTCAAAGTGGTTGGGGGCTCAGCAAAGGAGTTCAGTTTGATTCAGGCCTTGAACCTATGCAGGGAGATCAGAACAAGAACAAAGGGGCCATTTGGAACCGAGATGATATTTTTGAAGAGCCTGGCTTCCTTTGTCCCTCTGCGGATGACCTCAAACACTCTGCCTTTGGTACTCTTTTCCTTTACAGAGCCATTCTCCACACCTGTTGTGTCTGCCGTTCCAGGAGCCCTACGCTTTTGTCTCCATAGTTATTGGTAACTAGGGCCCACTTTACAATGTTAAGGTTTAGAATGCATAGGCTCAGAGGGTCGCGGGGTGTGTGGGGGGAGGTTCACTTTTATCCCCTGTAGGAGGTTGAAGCAGAGATCTAGTCTGAAAATGGTGGTAGATGTGGAGGCGGCAAGAAATGGAGGACACTGGGTGTGTTTGGAAGGTCCATGGAGAAGCAGGTGGATTCTGCTTGCCTTTGGTGGACAGGTAACTGTCAGATATCCTCAAGACAGTCAGCTGGAAACATCAAATACACAGTCAGGCATGCTGAATCTGGGGCAGTGTCCAGGCTGAAGTAGTGATTTGGGGTCATTGCATGCAAGTGGCACTGAAACTATGAGATTGTGTGAGGTCAGCTGGGGGTGAGTGTAGCTCACAGGCAAGGGTCTGAGTGCTGGCATTCAGTCATTACAATTAAATTAAAAGAAAATGAAAGGAAAATGCTAGCATAGTATCTAGCATGTTATAAATACCATGTAACAGCTTTTATTTTCTCTAAGTTGTCCCGAGTCTTCAGCCTTAGCTGTTCCTCAAATATGAACTATCACAGCTCATTGCATTTCTTTGCCATATCCTGGGTCCTGTTCTGTGTGGCTCCATCCTGCATCTTGCTAGTCTTCTGCCCTTTCCTACTTCAAACACTGAGGTGAAGGCTCAGTCCTATCCATGACCATCCAGCTCAAGGTTCACTGAGAACTCCCATTCCCGTGCTGATCTCCCTGTAGTCCCCAATGGTAACAGCAATGCCTTCTGGGAGTTTGAGTTGCTTTGTTCATGTGGAGACCTGAGAATCCATCTCAGATTGAATGTTTTGTCTACACTAAGTTTTCTCATTGGGAGGAATTTCATCCCCCACAGTGACCCCAGTAAACTCCAGCGACACTAACATGAAAAAGATGAATACCGTTATGTCTTGAGTCTCCCATGGGTGATTATAAATAAATGTCTTTGGTTAAGCTATATAAGAAGTAAAGCTTATCACTATTGTGAAAATTGGAAGTTCTTAGCCTCCTGTGGAAACATTTTCCTTAGATTACCTTCTCCATAGTCATTTATTTGTTTTAAGAATATATATCTCAGCTCACCAACTTCCTAGACAGGATTCTGNATTTATTTCATTCCACTAGCCCTGTCTCTTATACACATCTAGATGTGTATAAGAGACAGATTTCATTCCACTAGCCTTTCACAACTGAGTTAAACTATTCCCCAAACTGGACAGGCCAGTTATTTCATCTGTTTTCTGACTTTTGGGAATGGAGTTCACCATCTCACATGCTTCTGGGGATAAACTTTGTTCCTTTTGAGCATAACAAGAAACAGTATCATTCAAGGTGAATGCACCATTGATGCTGAGAGAGTTTAGAAGTTACCTGCTGAACTTTTATGTTTTATTTTAATTTAATTGCTTGAGAATACTGATCAACAGTTTCACAGTTGGTAAAAGGAGAGTGTGTTCAGCTTTCTGGGTCGTAAGAGCCTGCACTGAATACTCACTGGGTTGCAGAGTGATTCTTGCCTCCAAGCTTTCTTTGCAGGCGTGAGAGGTGTAAACATTCAGCAATTATATTGACACTTTAATCAGAGCTTACGCTACTTTTAAAGGAAACGAGAGAGAGAGAGAGAGAGAGAGAGACAGACAGACAGACAGACAGACAGACAGACAGAGATAGAAATGCACAGAGAGAAGACATAGTTCTCCTGTAATTCCCCCCCCTCTTCTTGTATCCCCCTTTACCAAGCTGTATAGAATGAACTCTGAATCTGGAATTCTCTTGCACACCAGGACTCCTGATCTTTGAGCACTGGGAGATGAGAATGGATGGCAGGGATTGGGTAAGCACTGGTTCTTTTGATTGTGACAATCTTGGAACCTATCTATTTCTGTACGTTACAGACTCGGAGCATCTCATCAGTGCTCCTAACCCTAAACTTTGCATAGTACACCTGCATCAAAACATCACTGACGTCCCTTTCTTTACTTTCTGTTTCCTGTGTGTTTCTGGTTTTTTGGTGTTTTCTTTCTTAAGTAGGCATTTGTGATTCCCGTGGATGAGGTTCTTGGGGGTTTGTTTACAGAGGATTAGATGTGGTCTCCATGACTTAGGCTTCTTATGTACTCGGGCATGTGTGGTACCCTTTAGAGGTTGGCAGCCCATCTATAAGGAAGCAGCTCTTTAATATCTAGGCCTTGCTTGTTCAGGAAGACACTTAACTTAGGATCAGGCTTCCAGGAGAAATGTCTTTGCAGAGCAATGTCACTTGACATTTAATATGCTGGCAAGCAAAGTGACTTCTGAGTCACTGAGCTACAGAACCCAGCAATGTGCTGCTGTCTTAGCTGCTGAGTTACAGATCCTTTGGAACAGTGTGTGTGTGTGTGTGTGTGTGTGTGTGTGTGTGTGTGTGTGTAGGGGAGGGACTTTTTCCTCTTATGAAAAACCATATGGCAAGTGTGGGCTTTACTTCTTGTCATCTCCTCTTAGTTTTCTAATTCTGTAGCTGTCGGCGAGAAGATGGGGAAGTAGCGTGGTGTGCCCTCTGGTCTACCCAATCACCTTGAGAATCCTTATTGTTTTCAGACTCCTTGAAGGGTAGATTGAGTCCCTTGTGACACTGAGAGAATGCACAGTCCTCCTGTAATTTGCCCCCTCTTCCCGTATCCCCCTTTACTAAGCTGTATAGAGCGAACTCTGAATATGGAGTTCTCTGGCCACATCAGGAGCTCTAATCTTTGAGCACTGGGAGGTGAGGACAGATGACAGCTGGTGGGTAAACGCCAGCTCTTTTGGTTGTGACAATCTTCGAACTCAGCAGTCATGTCCAGCCCCTTCAGTTTTGCATATGTACCCATACTTCTGACGTACAGGGAGCAGCGTGAATCAGCCCTCTCCCACTGCCCAGGAAGCTGAACATTTTCATTTGAAACGAAGTCAGCAGAGAGTGTTTGAATGACTCCAGCAGTATGTGGGTGTGAAATAACAGTTGCTTAGTTTCATTTCAAAAAGCGGGTTTTTATTACAATTTTGATGTGCCTTCAGTGGGGACCAGGGCTCTGCTCCCACCCAAATCCTGCAGTTAGTTTCTTGGAGAGTGTTCCGTGGGCAGAGGGCTGCTAATGGAAGCTCTATTGTTTCTCAACACCAGTGGTGGAGATAGTAGGTTTTTGTGTATAATTTGTGCAGTCCATTTTCTCTAAAGAGAAAAATGACCTGCCAGTTTTCTCGAATAGAATTGGATTTCCTTTTTCAGTCTGTGAAGAGAATCAGGGCCTCATAGTTAAACGGGAGACTGTCAAGGGTGGAGGGCCCTTGAGTTTTTCCATCTGTNCAATGATAGCTTTGCAGACCTTCTGTTTCTGAGAAGTTGGGTTCTTTGTTCTGTGATACAGGGGAAGTAACAGGAACCTGCTTCATTTACCATGAGACAAGTCTCAGCACAGCAATCTGCCAGCAGTGATAAGTGTCTTTTCAAACAACACCTGGGTCCCTTGGATATGTCACAGTGGATCCATTAGTGTCCTGTGGAGGTTTCTGGAAAAGGAGGGTGGGAAAATTTGCTCTCCAACAAGCATTTTTATCCTGCTCAAGTGATTGAAAAAAAATTGAGTTTTAGAAGCCTTACAATCTAGGGGCATGTGTACTTTAAACTAATAGCAAGCAAGGCTGTTAGTTACTCAGGAGGTAAATTTAGCCAATGAATTTGAATCACATAGAATTTTTTTTCTAGTAGTGGGAATTGAACTCAGAGCTCATACATAAGGCAAGTGTCATACTACTGAGCCCCACCTGTACCCTTATGTAAATGTCTTTAGATGAGGTATCCAGTGGGACCCAGCACTGAGCCCCACCTATACCCTAATGTAAACATCTTTAGATGGGGTACTCTTTGGGACCCAGCACTGAGCCCCACCTATACCCTAATGTAAACATCTTTAGATGGGGTACTCTGTGGGACCCAGCACTGAGCCCCACCAGTATCCTAATGTAAAATCTTTAGATGGGGTACTCTATGGGACCCAGCACTGAGCCCCACCTGTATCCTAATGTAAACCATTTAGATGGGGTACTCTGTGGGACCCAGCACTGAGCCCCACCTATACCCTAATGTAAACATCTTTAGATGGGGTACTCTATGGGATCCAACTTAACATTCTCTCCATTCACTTTACCTTTAGAATCTCAGAAAGCATTTGAAGTTACAACTCTGAGCTAAAGACTTTCAAAAGGAGCAGTTGTTTTTTCTAAAACGTGACAAGCAAAGTTAATACTTCTTAGCTCAATGACAGTATGGCATTTCCCTACCATAATACAACAAAGGAAAGGTGCCTTTGTATTGTTGTTTTTAAGAGAAATGATGTGACGGTTCACTTTCAGAGTCAACTTGACTGGATTTTGAGTTATGTAGGAGACACACTGGGACATATCTGTAAGGGCATTGTCATGGAGGATTTATTGAGGTGGAAAGGCCCACTCTGAATGTGGGGGGCACCACCCCATGGGCTGGGAACTGAGAAAACCAGACAAATCAAGTACACTAGTTACCCTTCTGTTGCTTTGATAAAATGCCACGACCAAGGCAATTTATAGAAGAAAGGGTTTATTTGAGCTTATGGTTCTGTAGGGTAAGAGTTCATCTTAGAAGGGAGGCCATTGCAGGAAGCAGCAGACATGCTGACTAGAGTGGAATGCTAGGAGCCCACCTCTATTACTGTGAGCACTAAGCAGAGAATGAAGTTCAGGGAAATGAGGCTTCTTACTCTCAGGGCCTGCCCCAGAAACAAACTTCCTTCAGCCAGGCCTTACTCCTAAACTTCCCCCAAAGAGCACCACCAGCTGGGGACCAAGGGTTCAAATGCCCAAGACTATGGGGGCCAGCATTTCTTGCTCTCTGTTTCCTGATCCTGATTTTCAAAGATGTGAGGAGTTCCAAGTGCATGATACTGTCACCATAAACTCCTCCTTGCTTTCCCTTCCTCTGTGCTTTCCTCACCACAATGAGTGGTACCCAAGAAGGATGATACCCAAGAAGCATGGTACTCATGATGAGTGGTACCCATGATGATGGATGGTACCTATGATGGATGACACCCACGATGGATGACACCCATGATGGATGGTACCCTCTGAAACCATGAGCCAGGTGAATACTTCTTGTATTAACTTGCCTGTGTTGTTATTTTGCCCCAGGAATGAGAAAACTAATGGATACAGATGAGTCATCCAGGGCCAGAAGTGGATATTGGGGAGGGCGTTGTAAGGAAATACAGAAGTGGATATTAGGGAGGGTGTTGTAAGGAAATATATTTAGTCAATGTAGCACTGTTTTGGTTTTATAACAAAAACCCCCCAGTTTTTGGTTTTTAAACAAGAAAATTGCATGCTGGCCTAACTTAAAATAAAGCAGAATGGGAAGCACAAGAGAAGAATTAAAGAAGTGTGTTGGGAAACGCTGGAGGTTTCTCACTGAGTTGGAAGAAAAGTTCAGTTACTTCCTTTTGGAGGAGGGGCCTATTCAGAAGACTCGTTTTCAGAGCCCATTGTCTGTCTTTCTGAAGGGCCACCAGAAGGGTCTCCTTGCTCCACTCTGGGGATAGCTCTCTGATGTCCACTTTGAATTGGCCAGCTCTGACCACTTGCTCTAAACACAGCACAAGTTCCTCTCCTGTCCTGGAAGCTGTTCTTTGAGTATGTTTCCCCAAACAGCTAAGCCCTTGCTGCTCCCGAACTACTCAGTGTTGTTTTTGCAGTTTTCCCTTAGACTGTTTGTTTCTCATATTTTGTATTATTTCAATTGACCCATTTTGGAAATCTTGGACCTAGGACCTAGAGCAAGATTATAGGAGTTTGTTTTTACTGATCCCAGACCCTATCCTCTATACATATGAGTTTATATAGTTATGCATGTCTCTAGCTATCTTCATTGCTTAGTTATTTGCCTGTTAATGGTATTCTTTGTCATGTATGCATTGTGTGTCCGCATGTGGAGACCAGAAGTTGATGTCTGATGTCTTCCTCTATTGCTTTGCCTTTTTTAAAAATAAAGATTTATTTATTTTTATTTTTTTGTGTGTGAGCGTTTTGGGTGTATGTATATCTGCACCATGTGCAGGCCTGGTGCCTGAGAAAACCAGACAAAGGCATCAGATCCNCTGGAATTGTGAGCTGCTAGGTTGTGGGTGCTGGGAATTGAACCAGGATCCTCTAGAAGAACAACGAATGTTCTTAACCACTGAGCCACTTTTCTCTCCTTGGCCCTCCACCTCAGATTTTGACAGGGTCTCTCACTAAACCTGGTGTTCACGTATTGGCTAGACTGGCTGGACATCAAGGTTCAGGGATCCCTCTTTCTCTGGCTCCCTGTGCTGGAATTATGGGTATGTGATGCTCAGCTTTTTACATGGGTGTGGGGCATATGAACTTGGGTACTCATGCTTGANTAGCAAGCATTTTACCCACTGAACCATCTCCTCAGCCCCTGTCTATTATAATCCTATTTCCAGGTAGTATTTGGCAGGAAGCTGGTATCTGGTGTACAAGACTTGTATATATACAATGGGTTTATGTACACAAGATTTTTCGACCAATGGGTATGTATACACAAGATTTTTCGACCGATGGGTATATTGTATACAAGACTTTTCGACCAATGGGTATATATACACAAGATTTTTCGACCAATGGTATATATACATAAGATCCATAGGTTGTGTTCCGTTCATTCTCTATCCCTCCATCTCTCTTTTTCTCCCTACCTTCATTTCTTCTTTTCTTTTTTAAGACAGTTTCATATAATATAGGATCTGTCTCTTATACACATCTAGATGTGTATAAGAGACAGAATCTACAATATACAACATCTTAATATTGGTGCATGAGTTCCAATGGATCATTTATTTACTTCTTTGTTTATTTGGGTTTTGTTGTTGTTGTTAATGCTGCTACTTTTCAAAAACATCCAAATGATTGCTCAGTGCATCTCATCTTTACAGCCTCCTTTCTGACTGGCTAGGTTAGGATTCCTTAGTGGGAGGCTACTTCTGCGTCAGTTAGGACTCCCGGATTATGAGTGACAGACCTGGTTGAAACTAGTAAAACAAGAGACCGTTTGGAATGGTGTGAAAAGTCAAAGAAAATATACAGAAGCCGGGAGGGCTCTGGAAAATCGAGCAGGGGCTAAAGCGAGCCTGCACGCCTCAGCTATCTGGATGACCCCGGACCATAGACATGGTAGGTACCAGCTGTTTCTTTTGGTTGTACCTTTTCCTCCTCCTCCTGTGTTGGCAGAACTATCTGCTTTTCTAAGAAAATGTTTCCCTAGTTTTCCTTGCACCTGAGGTTCCTTTACCAAACCTCGGTGTCACCTGTCAGACACACATGCAAGGGGGTTTGGAGTGTAATTTACAGATGTAATGAAGCAGATGATGTGAGGACTGAACGTAGCTCTGAGGCCAGGGGTCTGGTGATGGGGAAGGGGGAGGTTCGTGGTGCCTGTACCCAGTCTACCNTAGTGTAGACTGCACCACTATATCCAGTGGTGCAGTCTACACTAGGGTAGACTGGGTACAGGCACCACTATATCCAGTGGTGCAGTCTACACTAGGGTAGACTGGGNTCCAGTGGTGCAGTCTACACTAGGGTAGACTGGGTACAGGTACCACTATACCCAGTGGTGCAGTCTACACTAGTGTGTCTGACGTGGTGTTCCTGCCCTTGGGTGTCTGTAAGCCAATAAATCTTTAATCAATTCNTTTTCTGCTTAACTAGCTAGAGTGGTTTCTGTTGTTTACAACGAAGAACCTTGACAGGACAGTAAATTAGAGCTGGCTCTTTGGAGGGTTACAACTATAACTTTCCCTACTCAGTTTTGCCTGGGTCTGTTTAATTCAGGTTTTGGAACATAATGACTGGGGGCTGAGTGAACTATGGGCTGAGGGATCTCTCCCTGACAAGATGATAATATTTCGTTTCAGATAGTGAATTATGCAGATCTGCTGCTCATCTCTAGAGACACCAAACTGTGTTTCATAGTGCCATTTGCCTGGGGCAGCAGGAAGGAGGGGACAAGTGCATGCTGCTGTCACAAATAACACTCCAGGCTCGGGGCTCACACTATTGTAGGTTCATTTCTGTCTGGGCCATATATCCCTGTGGGTTGGATGGGTATGTGTCATGCTGCTCTGTGCTGTAATTGTCCTACTCTTGGACTCCAGGCTAAAAGTGCAGCCACCGTCTCTCCATTCACCTGAGCAGAGGGGTGGGTGCTCTAGTGAGTCTTGCCAGGCGTCATTAAAAGCCCCAGCTTGGGGCACGGTAAGCTGGCTCAGCAGTTAGTAACCAGATGTTCTGCAGTTCCCAAGCAGTCACAAGGCAGTTCACATTGTTAATAACTTCCATTCTAGGGGTTCTGATGCCCTTTCTGGCTTCCCTGGGCTCCTGCATGCACACAGTGCTATAAACATATGCAGGCATGTATACATATACATAAATAAGTCATGAAGTGACATATCTCTGTCTTGCACACAATACAATGTCCAGAGTCACTCAATGCCAGCAGTACCATCCTGCCATGTGCCAGAAGACAGCTGGAATGTTTGGTGAGCAGGACAGTGTGATCACAAAATGTAACTTTTCAATCGTGCGTGTCTATGTGGACACTGTAGGTCATGTTTCGAGTCTATGTTTTAAGCTGCTTGCTGATTTACATGTTTGACAGTATTGAAGAAAGCATGGTTGTTTGTTTTCAGGGGCTGAGCTCTGAAATGAAGGAGCTGTCTAAATTACTAAATTTAGTACTCTGCAATAACAACAGAGCTAGAGCCAGTGCTGGAATCTGTTGGACACAGTGGTTCTTGATGACGTTGTTCATGTTCAACTCTGCTCAGGGCAAATGGAGGAAGCNAATTACCAAATAAACCATCAAAGTAAAGGGCTGGAGAGAAGGCTCTGCAGTGAGGAATGCTTGCTGCTCGTTTAGAGGACTGGAGTTTGGTTCCCAGCACCTATGGGAACCTGGTAANGCCAGCTCCAGGAGGGATCTGACTCTTTCTTCTGGCCTTCAAGAGTATTAGCGCGCATGTGCTCATAGTCACACACAGACACTCACACACATGGACAGACAGACACATAGACACACAGACACAGACACACACAGACACATAAACAGACATAGTTACACACAGACACGCACATACACAGACACACACAAACACACAGACAGACACACACAGACACACAGACACACAGATACACACACACAGACACACACACACAGACACACACACACAGACACACAGATACACACACACAGACACACACACACAGACACACACACACAGACACACAGATACACACACATACTGAATCTTTAAAATAAAAAGCCATGAGTGTAAAGAGTGGAAGGCTTCTGATAAGAGGAGTCACATGAGTCATTTTCTCATTTTTACTCAGGTTAAGGGAAAGACTTCCAAATGGACTTCTAGAGTGTGGCCACAGATTAGTGGCTCTACTTGAGGCCTGTGTGTACAACACNATAGCAAGCGATTTAGTTTATTTCTCATCTACTTTAAGTGTAGAACAAGGGATCACTTACAAATCCTGCTTAGTAAAATGCATGGNCTCTCAGAGCTCAGAGTGATGGGGCTGTAGAAGTGGCCTTTCCTGTCAGCTGTCCGTGTGAATGGAGTATGAATAATAATAATAATACATGAGATCCTAGGATACTTGCAGCATGGATTTATTCAAATGTCATCCAAATACTCTGATANATGTAGCTTGCCTGTGAGATGGGCTTCTGGCTTCCCTGGTCTTNTTTTCCNTGTTAGGAGTCAAACCCAGGGCCCTGTATATNTTAGGCCTAGGGATCCTATTCTTAGGCTTGAGGTCAGAAGGTTAAATTCTGCTCCCTTACATGTTGAACGTATGGGNTCAGACATACACACATACATTGAACAAGAGATACATTTTCTGAACTTCAGTTTCTTTTCTTTAAAAAAAAGGTTGAAATTTAATATTTTTCATTACATGTGGGTGTGCATGTCTGACTGTGGGTATGTGC
>LZPO01076120.1:73965-88083 GCA_001675575.1 Neotoma lepida
CACAAGTCCAGAGTCATGCTTAGTGCCATGGAGACAATTAGCGCCTCATTAGACAGCAGCTCCCCTCAAGGGAACGAATCCTAGGCTTATCTTTTTTTAGCCTTTGCTGAGAAATTCTCTTAAGACTAATGGATATCCTTATTTCATTGAAAATAAATTTTGNTTCAGACAATATATTCTAGTCANAATTTCTCTTCCTCCAACTCCTCCTAGATCCTCTCCACCNCCCCACCNATCCAACTCCACACCTTCTCTCTCTCTTTAGAAAACAAACAGGCAAAGAACAAACAATAATAATNATAACAGTAATGATAATAACAACAACAAAGACAAAACCAACAGAAGCACNGAGACACAACACAAAAACAAAACTCATAAAAACACAAAATTGGAAACCATGATATATAAGCAAAAGACCAGTAAGATTNAAAAAAAATTCCCAAACAANGCAATATGAACAACAACAACAAAAAATCCCCAAAAATACCATTGAGTAAGTTTTGTGTTGATCATGTNCCACTGGGCATGAGACCTTCCATTAAGTGTGATTTATATACCCAGTGAGCCTCCTTTGGAGAAAACGAATTTTTCCTTTGTAAGTGGTTGTCAGTTGGACATAGCNTCTGGNTTNGGGGTGGGAACTCATGCCCACTCCCCATTTCAGTACTGGGACCCCATCTGACTTAGACCTGTGCAGGCACTGCGCATGTTGCCACAGTCTCTGTGAGTTCATCTGTACNTCAGTCCTGTTGANTCTGGAAGACGCTGTTTCTTTGGTGCCCTCCATCTCTGGCTCTTATAATCTTCCCACCTCCTCTGCTGCACAGTTCCCTGAGCCCTGAGGGGTTGTCTCCCACTCTGTGCATGTTGTCTAGTTGTGGCTCTCTGTATTGATTTCCATCTACTACAGAAGGAAGCTTCTCTGGTGATGGCTGAGTGAGGACCTTTGGGTATAGCAGAATGTCAGCAGGAGTCACTTTATTGCTACTTTCCTTTAGCAGAACAAGAGTATTTGGTTTTCCCCTGGGTCCATGGCCTATCTAGTCTCAGGTTCTAGGCCACCTAAGCAATGTTGGAATGGGTTCTTTCTCAAGGAGTGGGCCTTAAATCCAAAGAGATAGTGGTTGGTTACTCTCACAGCTTTTGTGCCACGATTGCACAAGCATATCATGCAGACAGGTCACCATTGTAGATTGCAGGGTTTGTAGCTGGGTTGCTGCTTACCTTTCTACCCTAGTAGCATGCAGAGAACCTTCTAGTACCATGAACACTAGTTAGAAGGGGTGAAGGCTCTTGTTAGGCACCAGCTCGACTTTTCTGTGTTTAATGAGATATTTAAGAAATATGTGAGTGTTGTCTTCAGCCTCACAATCAGTTTGTGGAGAGCAACTAACGATCTTAGCAATAGCCAAGTTGTTTGGGGGGTTTCTGTGGGACCGCTTTGGCCAACAATTCAGTTAGATGTAACCCATTCCTGGCACTGGGGGTTTTACTTGATGGCAAATGACGTCTAGTTGGGGTTTTGTCTCCTCCGTTATTTGGTGACTCCATTTGGATTCATTCACATATGTATATGTTTTTTGGAAGCTTCTACTGTAGCAGGCTTTCACATGACCCCTCAAATAGCCCTCAGTGTTAGTTGTCCCTCTCCATATTCCCTCCCTTACCCCCCCTTTCCTCTCCCTCTGTTTAATCCTGTTCCAGTTTCTCCCCTGTTTCTCCATAACTCTATATTTTATTTCTCCTTCCTTGGGAAACCTCCCCCCAACCACTTCTCTCACTCTATTCCTAGCCTCTGTGATTGTAGCGTGCCTATTGAAGCTAGTGGGTATTCTTATTTGTTCCCTTGCTAATATAATTTACAACTTAATCAAACCATTCTCACATNAGCCTACNTGTTTAGCTAGTGATTCTGTGATNGGTGGTTAGCAGATTAGTTTTCTTTTATTCAGAGGCTTTGGTCTNTAGTGTATGAGTGTATGTGTGTGGAGAGCATGCGCATGTGTGTGTAGAACCTTTGTATATGTGTATAGAGTATGTGTATGTGTGTGTAGAGCATGCATATGTGTGTGTAGAGTGTATGTATGTGTGTATAGAACATGTGTATGTGTGTGTAGGGAATGCATATGTGAAGTTCATTGAATGTGTACATTAGACGTGTTTTAAAACAGAAAGTGTGATGTCACTAGGAACACTGGCATTAGAGTTGTCAATTTATTAACCTAATTTTGCTTCATTGTATTCTTTCTCTGGTCTCTAGGCTGGGAAACGATGACACACACTTTGAGGTGAGCATGGCCAATGACGGATGTGAAGTGCATCGTTTTGATCCTAGTGTCAAATCAGCCCACGTTCTGGAGAGCCAGCGCCTCTGGCATCACCGCTTGTCCATTGACTGGCGGGATCCNCACCCAGCTGTGGCTGCTCAAAAGCTACACAGCAACACCAGAAANNTGGGAAGCATTTTGAATGAATTTGGGCATCACAAGGTGAGACTTCTCATTTGAATTCATAAATAAAGTGAATAAACCCATCAATTAAGAAAATGAAANCTGAAGCTAACAGTGTTGGAGAACTGAAGGCTTGGGTTTTCAGTCTTGCTGGTCACTGTACACTGTTTATAGAGTTGANTTGTAGACATGATGTTTGGTAATGCTAGAACTGTTTTACACTGAATTGTGGATTTTAGTTGCTCCTAAGGAATGCTAAGAATGGCCAAGATNAGACAAGAGACTAAGAAGCTACTTCTGACAGAGACTTCAGCACACTATTCCTGCTTAGGAGTTTATCTAAAATTTCCAGAAAGCTAACCTCCTTATTTCAACCTTGAATATACAAAAATAATCCTTCCCATGTTTATGTTTGGTAAGACACTGATTTTACGTATTATTTCTCATGTTGCTATTTTGAGACTTTGGCTCTTAAAGTGCAGAAAATATATGTAGCTCTGAGTAAAATCCACTTTGTAAAACTGAATGGACATCATGTACATTGCAATTTATATAATTATGTCAAAGGATGTAAAATATATGCAAATACTCCATTGTGAAGGAACAGCATAAAGGAACTCAGTCTTTGAACAATGTTCCTTGAACCCAAGTTTTAGCATCATAGAACTCAGCAAATGCATTTTCTAAGCAGATGCTAAAGGGTTGTTCGGGGTGCAATTGCCTTTTATGGTCTCCATCTCTCCTTGAGCAAGTTTGGCCTGTCCTAGCCTGTGGTTTCCAACCTGAGGTGCCGTGTAATTTAAACCATGTCAGAATAGGAGTCCATCTGTGAGACAAGGTGTGGGGGACTTGAAGCTTGAATTGGCTTCTTGCTCTTTAATAAAAGGGCTTTCCCTGTGCATTATCCCCTTTCCTCTCCCCNTCCTCTCTCTCCTCTTCTTTGTAAAAAATCCCTGTCTTAATTAGGGTTTCAATTGCTGTGATGAAACACAATGAGCAAAAACAAGTTGGGAAGGGAAGGGTTTATTTCCTCTGACAGCTTGTAGTTCATCATTCAGGGAAGTCAGGGTAGGAACTCAAGGCAGGAGCCTGTGTGGGAGTCTGGAGTCCAGCTCAGACCTGTCGAAGGGTTCTTGGGGGAGGAGAGAGGAATGAGGAAATATTAGATAGAAATATAGGCGGAGATAACAAGAAAGACAGAGACACAGGATAGCTTTGGGAGAGCCCTGGGTCAATACCCAGCCTCCTCGAGATTTATTCTAATTGGCTTTTTATGTANTACCAAGGCNAGAGGCAAAAGACCTCCCCCTTTCAAGATCAAAGCACAACGTACAGCCAAGTGTAGACTCTTTGAAACATCTGGTACCCATGCCCCTGGCCAAATCATCCCATTATGCAGCCCTNCTGGGCAAAGCAAGCTCCGATTCTCTGATCTTGAGTAAGGTCTTACTAGGGAGCCTCTGTGGGCCCCCACAAGCCTGGAGGTGGGAGCCATGGAGGCCATAGAGGGATGCTGCTTACTGGCTTGCTCCCTAGGACTAGCTCAGCCTCCTTTCTTATAGAACCCAGGACCACCAGCCCAGTGGTGGCACCACCCACAGTGGGCTATGGGCCCTCCCACAGCAATTGTCAATCAAGAAAATGCACCACAGGCTTGCCTACAGGCCATTGTGAGGGGGACATTTTCTCAGTTGTGGTTTCCTCTTCCCAAATGACCTGTGTCGAGTTGACCCAAAACTAGCCAGCACACTCCCTTTAGTCAGACAGTCAAAGCATTTTCAAGAACAACCTTAAAGAATTTATTGCTCTTCTAACACAGGACTAGCTATTTGTACTTTGTTTCTGCCACTAAGAGTAACCAGCACCCAACAGTTGGGAATCTTAATGCTTCCTAACTACAATATTTTAGGTGAAATCTCTGAATAGGACTTTTTTTTTTCATGTGCTACTAAATTTTTAAAAAGCGTGAAAAGTGGGGGCATTTTTCAGAATTGTATTCCAGTTTATTCTATTTGCCACTCCTACTTTTGCAAACCTGCTTTTCTTTACTGATGAAAATGACAGACCATTTCCCTAATATGTCCAGTCTGGATTATTTGTAGAGTGAAAGCTCTTTGTGTTCAGTAGAGTCTTGTTGCTTCTCTCTGTGGGTGACACCCTCACTCTCCCGAGACAAGACTGAATAGGCAAAAGAGGTCAAAGTCAATGCCCTTTTGCATTTGTTTCAATACGTTTTAGCAAAAGATTTGAGGATAAAATGAGGCTTTGAAAAAGTGATGTGTGTACATAATTTATCCAAGCACACTTCGTATAGAGAGTATGTTTTAGGATAATGAGGCATAGAGCTGAATTGCATGCGTTCAGCTCTCTGGGAGCTGCAGTGGGCCAACCTTTATGCTGAGGGTANTGTGGAGTATTTACAAGGATATTTAAAGAGGAGAGATGATTTAAAGGGTCGCTTTTGTTCCTAAGGTNACTTATTTTTCTTAAAAACATTAATAACAATGAAAGTGATCTGCCCCACATATGTATTTGGTGTTTAAAAGAAAATTCATGTTGAAGAATGGAAGAGCTATTAGTCTCCTTCATAGAGATTCTTTGGCTGAGTACTTCCAAACAGAAACAACAAAAACTAAGGCACCAGTGAGTGATTGCTTCCCTTAGAAACACACTTCCAGGGCTACACAGTGACAGATAAAAGGAAACCTCATTTATGGCCTGTAGAGAGCGTGGTCTGTTTTCATTTCTCTGTGCGTGTNCAGACGTTGATAAGTAGGACATAGCTGTGGCAAGGGAGNCTAGAGCAGAACACTCGGAAGGGTCAGTATTTCCACCTCTTTGTTGATTCTGAGAGTGGTGGTGGAAGCCAAACAATGCTTTGAAGACTTTAAAATGTTTCATATAGTTTTGTAATCATTTCCATGTTTGGCTGTTTTTTTTTCTTTTTGTCTTTTTTCTTTTCTTCTCTGCATCCAAACCTAGTTTCTAGCCAAGCAAGGAATGTGAGATCAAAATGTCGGCGGTATTTGGAGATAGTGACAGAAAGATGCATATGGTTCTTGTGCGGCTGTAAAAACTCTTTGCTAATTTTAACTTCAAACTATAAATCAAAAAACCTTTACGGAGCATCATGCAGAAACAGCTGCATCAGCAAAGCCGTGTGGACCAGAAGCCCTGTCTGCCAGGGAGTAATAGCACCTGGATGCAGCCTTGCTGGGATGATTTACTGTCTAGCCCATGCTGCAGTGGTTGTTGCTGTTAACTAAGTCTATCAATTTTTCAAGAACGGATGAAGATTAAACCGGAGAATCCTGCTCTTATTAATTTTATTGTGTGGTTTTTCTCTCTTAAACTCTTTATCGCATACTCAGCATTTCCTACCTGATCCAGGCTTGGTAATGATAAATTATGATCATTACTGTTACCAGCCAGCGAAGGGTTCTTCTGCCATGTTTGTGTGGAAAATGTGGCTATCAAACTGCAGCTCCCTTGGTGCCAGCAGCTCTGACTTAGGGGATCAGGAGCCTCTGNTCTTCGCATNCAGCTCTGCTTCTCCGCAGCAATGAGAGGTACTCGAGTACTCCTTGGCCTTGGGCTGNGGTGGCTGGGGCTTGTGGTACTTCCAGCTCTCAATTTTCCATAGTCTTTCCCTTGATCATCTGTGTCTCTGCAACCCTTGCCTTCTGTGGTCCCCAGAGTCTCAGTTCTCCACAGAGACACTTCCGCAGTCCTTCATAGCCTCGGTCTGCACCAGTCCCTGTTCAGGGCCATTCTCTGGAACTCATCTGCTGCCCTCTAGCTACTACTGGGGGTGCCTAAGGCTNGTAGCCCAGAGAGTTGCCACTTTTCATGCCACCAGCTCAAGCCACTCTCCATGATAAAGACCACAANGTAAGCAATGTGACCACTCAGAAGAGGCTCTGTGAGTACCTAGTATTGCATCCTGGTAGGACGGCACAGGGGAAGATCTGATCAGAAGAGTGAGAGGCAGGGAGCTAACANAGCCTGTCATCCATGACAGCTGTCTGTCTACAGCCGCACACAGTCACAGCCTGTGAAGATTATACTGGGCCTGTCATGGATGCAATCAGTGCCCAACTTGACTGAAGGTTTTCAGTGACTTCTGGAGTGGCTGTGACAGATCATCTGATGCTGTCATGGCTGAAACAACATTTTCAAGAGTTGATTCAGGGTGCCTGGAGTGGCTCTTAATAAATTAAGGAGTTTTCAAAGCAAAAGCCATGGTTGGGGCAGTGGCCATGAAAGCTACTGGTGGTTTATATTGTTGGAAGGAGACCTCCTCCAGGCACCTGTGGCTGGACAGGTGCCTCCTTGAGCAGCCATGAGACTGTCCAAATAGAGCTACAAGAGCTGGAAAGATCACACAAACAACAGCTAGCTGACTGATAGCTCCCATGATTGCCATGACAAATGGGACTGAAGTTATGGTTGCTGCCATCCCTGGTGGGATAGTGCCAATGTCATTCCCAGTTCCANTGTGTCTGAGAACCATAGAGATAGCAGAATTGGTTCCCATCCAGACTCAGTCCTTTATGGTCCTAGACTTATCCCCTGGCTGTCTGTAGCAACAGACAAGGGTTATCTGAGGGCTGTCAGTCAAGCAGCTGATCAGCTCACCCATGACAAAACAGCTTCAGTCATTTGAAAAGAAAACAAGCAGACAAATCAAGCTTATGACAACGATCTAACATAAAATTTCATTCTTTGGCCCTGCCTTATCCAACAGTACATAACCCCTAACTGATGCCCTGAGGGTGGGATGGGTTCTCCCGATCTGCATCTTCCTCATTATGACCTTCAATCTTGACCCCACTGCTGACTGCATGAAAAGACAGCTTCCTGGGTGCTTACCTCCACGGAGGCCTTTATCAAGGCATGAATCGCAAGTTAGCTTGTTAGCTTTTGGCTCTGGAAAAGTCACCTTGACCTCTCTGGCACTCAGTTTGATCATCTGTAAAAAAAAACAACAGCATTAATAAAGTGTGGCTTATTGGAGAATTAGGTCTGAGAACACAGTGTGGAAGTCTCCAGCCGGAAGCCTGACATGGGTTCCTCACTTAATCTCTTTCAGTGAATTTAAAGAATTGTGGTCCACATTGTCTGTAACTTTTAACAAAATATTACAGAAAATGCCCATTTTTCTTTCTTTGTTTTCATGGAGAATATATCATAGATTCATCTGGACATTGCTAACTACAACTAATTTCAGGCAAGAGTTGATCATGAAAGCTTTGTGTGAAACTAAAGGGCACTTGGTCCTTCAGACATGGTTGAAAGAGAATTATTATTGTGTGCCTTGGGGCACTGAACAGCTTTGCTGGTGACTGTGTAGAAAGTAAATACTGTGTCGCAGAGAGAATAAATAAGCCACCGAGAATTAATTGGAATCTATTTCACATGAGCAGATGTCCACCTCCGGGCTGGGTTGTCTGGTCAGATGGCTCTGAGGGACTCGGCTTCCTCCCTGTCAGCCCAGGTCTCTGCCCTGGCTTCCCTCTGCCACTATTCNTCTGGCTCAGTGTCCTCTTGGACTCTGAGGGGATTTTAGTCTCTGCTTCCCTGAACTGAGAGCTTGTTATTCATTCCACAACACCAGTTTNCTTCTGATGGCGTGTGCTGTTTGAGAGAACATGGGCTGTGAAATCAAGCAATAATTCTCTTTTCGTCTGTGCTCCGCATTCAGGTTCCGAATGGCTGTAAGGACTGTGTAGAGAGGTTCAGTGATGTAAAGAGATTTTGGACCTCGTCATTTTTGGTGTGTCGTATTTTTACAAGTTTTCCATAATAAAGATTATTAAAGTATCTTAGAAGATTTTAAAAATGAGATAAACATTTGGAAGGTTCGTATAGGGAGTGTGAAGAGCTTACCAAGTATGCACAAGGCTCCAGATTTAATCCATTGTGGAGGGCGGGGGTTGTGGTGAGGGAAGAAGCCGTAAAAACTAAAAAACAAAAATAACACAGGAAACAGCTGATGAGAAACAGTTCACAGAAAGGAAAAGGTACAGAGGACTCATGAAAAACTGCTCAAGCTTGTTCATGTGGAGAGACATGCAGAATACAACTGTACCTGTGTGTGTGTCATCAGGTCACAGGCTAAAAAGCAGGAACAGGAACCGGTTCAGCCTCTCTGCGGTGACATTGGGGGAACCTGCAATGCTCCGTGAGTCTCCGTANTCCTTTCCCACGTGTGTGAAGTCACACGCATGAGCAAGGTCAACTGTGGTGTTGTGTACGGGCAATCCCACCATGTGGGAGTGGCTAAATGAAATTCTATCTTTTCATGAACTTATGATGGCCCAGTGAAAAAGGACAGGACAAATCTTTGTGTACTGACATGGAACAATTATATATATATATATATATATTAAATAAAGGAAGTCACAAAGCAAAGAAACTGCTGGTTTTGGAAAAGAGAAAATTAAGATGGATTACACTAGTCAATTCTAAAATTTAAGTTGTTGCCATCAAAATAGTATTATATTGATTTAAAGATAGATGGATAAATATAATTGGAATGTCAAGAGAACTTGCAAATAAACACACACACACACACACACACACACACACACACACACACACACATATATACATGAACTTTGGGGAAATGCTAACATACCAAGAGTGAAATGATAGTAATTACAGCAAATCTGGATATTTGTATGGAAAAACCATTGGATACCTGTATGGAAAATCATTTATACAGTGTATTTTGATCATACCCTCTACCTTCCTCTAGTGCCCGTACCCTGCACCCTTCCAACTCTATTTTTTAATTATTGTTAACCTGAGTCCCACATGTGCACATTGGTGAGGGGCCATCCACAGAAGCATGGGCAACCCACCCACTAACAGTCGTGTCCCCAAAGGAGGTGACTGTTCCCTTCCTCAGCAGCCATCCACTATCCATAGATCGTCTACCAGGAGTAGAGCCCTGGGGGGACCCTTCCTCCCTTGAGTTAGAATTTTGACTGCCTTGATATTACACAGCCAGCCACAGTTGCTGTGAGTTGACGGTACAAAACGATGCCGTGCGCAGAAGTCAGAATTTCGCTGCTCTCCTCNTCCTCAGTCAGCTCTTCCATGTTTTTCTGTCTGTAGTCCATGATGCTATGCTCCCTGAGGTTGGACGCAGGGAGGTTAATAAATGTGATTCATCTACAGTTAAGCACTCGTAGTTGCTTCTACCTGACACTGACCAGTTACAGGTCTGCGTTAACCGTCACCTACTGTGAAAGAGGTTTCTCTAGCCAAAGTTGAGACATTAATTAAAATAAGATATCCCTAAACATGGAAGGAAGAATTATTAAAAATTTGAAGGAAATGTTCAAGGCTTTTCTTTTATTTCTTANTTATTTATTTATTTTTGATTTTTCAAGACAAGGTTTCTCTGTGTAGCCCTGGCTGTCTTGGAACTCTCTTTGTAGATCAGGCTAGCCTCGAACTCACGGAGATCTGCTTGCCTCTGCCTCCTGAGTATTGGGATTAAAGGCGGGAGCCACCAGTTAGGCATATAATTCTTTAAAAATTTTTTGTGTTTGTGTTTTTGCCTGCATGGATGTCTGTGCACCGTGTGCAGGCCTGCTGCCTGAGGAAGCCAGGAGAAGGTGTCAGGTCCCCTAGAACTGATGGTTATGAGCTGCCATGTGGGTGCTGGGAACTGAACCTGCATCCTCTGGAGAGCATCCAGTTCTCTTAAACACTGAGCCATCTGAGGCAAACAGTTCTTAAGATAAAAAAATAACTTAAAAAAGATAATATTTCTACAAGATAAAATATTCTACTTATCCAATGATGTTGTTAAAAACATAAAACTTGAGATAAAATATTCCACACAATATGTCAGATTTAAAAACTTTCATCCAGAATGTACAAAGAATTTTTACACTGAAAGTCGGGATGGGGGTGGGGGTAGGGGTAGGGGTGGGGGTGGACAGCAGCTCAATTCAGAACTGGGCACAAGATCTGAACAGACACTTTCCCAAAGAAGATATGGAGAGGCAAAAACACCTGAGAAGATGCTCAACACCATTAGCCCACAGGGGAGGGAGAGTCAGAGTTAAAATAGATGTTATTTTAACATCTGCCAACCACCAAACGGCCACCAAAAGTTACTAAATGAAGAGATCAACAAGAAGCGGTAATGAGGGTTTGAGATAACTGGAACTCCCGGGCATTCTTGGTGGAAATGTGACTGCTTTGGAAGAGTTTGGCAATTTCGTGTTAAATTAGTGCTACAATTTAGATCTGGAATGCTACCCAAAGGCCCAGGTATTACCGCTTGGTCTCCAGCCNGTGGTACTATTAGAAGATGNTGCAATTAGTGGGAGGTCATTAGGGTGTTCAGTGTGTGCCCTTGGAGGTGCTGCTGGAACCCCAGACCCTTCTTCTTCTTTCATGCTCTGGCCATGAAGTAAACAGCCTCACCTGCCATGATATGCTACCTACAGGCTCCAAACAGGCCAATCAACAATGCGCGAAAACCGCCAAAACAAACCTTTCTTCTTTATAAAGGTGACTGTCTCAGATATTTGTNACAGTCATGGAAAGCTGGTGACAGGGTTGAGCATAGATTTACTAATAGACCTAGACTCCCCCTTCTAGGTGTTTATGCAAGAGAACTGAGCACATATGTCCAGACAATGACTTGTGCTNGAAAGTTCACGTCAGCTGTGTTCATCATAACCCCTAACCGAGGCAATTCAGATGTATATTAACAGGAGAGGTGGTTAATCTTCACTGTAAACCTGATTGATTTAAAGTCATGTAGTAGACACACCTTTGGCATCTTTCTGGGAAGAATTAACTGAGAAGGAGAGGCCTACCCTGATGTGGGTGGCGCCATCCCGTGTGCTAGAGACCCAGATGAAGTACAAGGGGATAAAGTAGAAAGCCAAATGGATGCCAGCATGCTGCTCTNNGTTTCTNATCTGCCCCACATGTGAGCAAGCAGCCTATGGTTCCACGATCATGCTCTCCCCACCATGAGGGACTGAACTTGCTACTACTATAAGCCAAAAACACTTNTTCTATTAAGTTNCCTCTTGGTAGNTATTTCATAATGGCAACAAGAAAAGCGACTAATACAACTTCTGAATAAATAGGTTACAGTTTGAATACATAAAAAACAATATGGCATATGCCATACCTCCCATATAGGCTGAATATAGCTCAGAAATTTAAAAGAAATAAGCTTAGTAGTTTATAGAACATGAATCTGTCTTGCAGACTGTATACCGGATAAAAGGATACATAGTGTACATATCTACTCNTTCAGATTTTAGAAAAGAAGATTCCTATTAGCTGGTGGTAGGAAGCTGACCAGCCATGTCCTGGAGCCATTGATAGAGGAACAGAGGTGGCCAAGGGGATCATAGGGGACTTTAGGTGTGTGAATGCTCTGTGTTGGAGTGTGTTGGTGGCTTACTTGGGTATTCACGAATGTTACAAGTCTTTGGGTTGTACATTTGAAATGTATGACTTTATTGTATATTAATTATACTCTAAGAAAGGAGAAGTACAGAAGAGTATGTATGTTTTTGCCATTNCACTGTTCACACAGTAGTTTTTGTTTTTCTAGCCTCTTCATGAAAGAAATGAAAACCTGGGGAGGTCTTTGGCCTCCAGGGAGAACAGATCACTGAGGAAGAGGTTCTATCCTGCAACCTTTGGATTTTGTGCCTTGTGAATATTTAAGAAGTTAAAATACATCCAATTGCTTCTTGCTGTGGTTTAGATCTTGATNTCCTCCCAAAGACTCATGTGCTGAAGGCTTCGTCCTCAGCATGACACCACTGGGAGGTGTCCTCACTGCTTGGGCCTCAGCTTGGCCTTTGAAGGTGGTGCCTATTACAAGGAAGTCAAACCACTGGGAACTTGCCCTCAAAGGTCTACTAGGACCCTGGTCTGTTTCTATCTTTCTCTGTTGCTTCCTGGCTGCCATAGGCAGCCTTTTCAGCTACGTGCTTTTTCCTTGAAGTTCTGTCTCACTATAGGCCTAAAAGCAATGGAATCAACCAACCACACATGAGAATTCTTGAAACTGTGAGCCCAGACAGCCTGTCCTCTTTATAAGTCTTTTGTCTCTGGAGTTTTGTCCCGGTAACAGAATGATAACTAACATCCTTCTGCATTTCCTTTATTTCTACCTCTGGAGCTACTTACAGAGATTATAGTATTCTGGAGACTTCCAGTCTACCCTCTTTCTCCCTTAGTTNCTTTTTCGTATTTAAAAATGTCATTTATTAGCATACTTTAAGTGAATTCCTTAGTATTAGCTTCCAACTCTTTCTTTTGAAACTGTGTCCTGTGCAAAGTTTACACCATTTATTGATGTTTTTACTAGGAAAAATAACTAACTTTTTACTTTCAAGATTTTAATTGGGATCTTTCCTGTCCATCTGTTCTTCTATAGTTGTGCATGTTTTATTTAAAAATGTATTGCCACTGCTTACAGCTTGTGAAAGCAGATCTTATTTTTGAGTCCTCTGAGCATCCTAAACACACCAATTATAGCCAGACTGTTCAATACAATTAATCTTGGAACGAATAACAATCCATTTGTTGTTGAGGTTNTCTTTGCTCTTATCCTTTGACTCTTGTGTGTAATTTGGAATTTTGATTTGCTGACTCGTTTTTAGTGGAAGGTTTTTGGTTCNGCTTTTCTTTTTTCTTTCCTTATTGGCTCACCCTTCTCTGCTTAGTGCTTTTGCAGTAGCTTCCAGGACCTAGTCTATGCAAGCATNGAGGGGCTTCTGCTCCCCCAAGGATGCTGGGAATATTCCCTCACTGAACGATCTGAAATCTGCCTCGTTTGCTCTTTCTAGGGTGTCTTTCTTCTCCTCAACTCTCCTTAGGGCAATGGTTAGTTTTAAGCCAAATATTCAGCCAGTGCTATTTGGAAATTTATTTCAGACTCTTTTCTGGAGCTAGGCAGCTCCACCCTATCCCTGGCTTTAATCAATGTCAGTGGCTCTGGCTTTTGTCTTGGAAGCCCTGCCTTGGCTTCTACTCTGTGTAGAAGATGCAGTTCCAACACCGCTGCCACCTGCTTGAAAATGGAAGGCAGTGGACCCTGCCCTCAGTCCTGCTTATGGTGTCAGTGAGATGAAAATGGAAGGCAGTGGACCCTGCCCTCATTCCTGCTTATGGTGTCAGTGAGATGCTCTTCTTGTTTTCCAACTCTCATTTGTTCTTCCCCTTTCTCTTCTTGAAATATCTCACTCCTTTTTGCTTTGTGAATGGCATGGAGCAGGAGTATATCTCACTGTTGTATTTTCATTCAAATAGGCTTTAAATAAATTCAGCCTTCTTGGAGTCATCTAGATTATGTCCATGGATCAGCTTCACTAGTTATCTTTCCTAACCCATATTTAAAATACCAGGAATGAATGATTTTGAGATGTTTACTCTTATAGAATATTATTTTAAGATATGTTACTTTTGTTTATGCTGTGTAACATTTGTTTAATGATGCAAAGATATGTTGTATTCCTTTAATGTTACATTTGTTTAACTCTGTGAAGCTGTGTTACTGTGCCTGTCTAAAACACCTGATGGTCTAATAAAGAGCTGAACGGCCAATAGGGAGGCAGGAGAAAGGATAGGTGGGCTGGCAGGCAGAGAGAATAAATAGAAGAAGAAATCT
>LZPO01076121.1:14633-35134 GCA_001675575.1 Neotoma lepida
GAGAGAGAGAGAGAGAGAGAGAGAGAGAGAGAGAGAGAGAGTCACTGAACCCCTGAAACTTGTTATTTCAGTCAAAAGGTTGGCCAACAAATCCCTGAAATTGGCCCTTCTCTGTCTCTCCACAGTGAGGACAGACATACACTTCACACCCAGATTTTCACATGGGTGCTGGGGATTGAACTCAGGTCCTCAAGCTTNCATAGCAANCACTTCTTACATGGAGCCATCGGCCTCACCACTGGCTGCTCCATGTCTGCTACTACCTCCAAAATTTAGAATTGCTCTGGAGATAAGACACTTNCNNTGCNGTGGGACTTGAGCATCTAATGGGAACAAAGCAGAAAAACGAAAATTGAATTTCTCTTAAATTGGGCATAAATCAAATAACATGAGCAAATGTTAACGTTTGCTTGGGGTTTTCTGAAACTTAGACCTTCTATATAAAAAGAAATATGTTGTTATTTTTTAATGAACCTCAAAAAAGTTCTGCTTGGGGAGTGAGGTTGTGTGGGCTTGGTGGTATGAGCTCGGCACAGCTCACTCCTGACACAGGGGCGATTGATCATGCCTCTGGGGCTGGAAATTGTTGCATTTGCTGTGTGTGTGTGTGTGTGTGTGTGTGTGTGTGTGTGTGTGCGCGCGTGCGTGCGTGTGCGCGCGCATAGCAGTCATGCCAGGGTGAAAGGAGTGTGTCACATCTTCCTCTGACACCGTTTATGTTTGTTCCAGATTGTCAGAGTCTACCCACTGAAGCTCTCAGAGGCCGCAGTCAATGGGTAGTGTTACCCAGGCTATAAAGCCACATCATCATCTGGGCTGCTGCACAGAAGGCTTGGCTGTGGAACTGGAAGCCACTAGGTCCTGCCACTCAGTAGAGATGGAGACAATATCGGCATAAAGGGTCACTGAGTGANTGATCTGGTGACAGCAGCTGCTTGTACTCCAACAGCACAGGTAGAGGCAGACTAAGGTTCACTGGCTTTCCAAAGGCCTCCCCACCATGTGCAAGACAGGTGTGACACCACCCAGGTCCCACTTCAAGGCAGGACACACTGCCCAGCTGTGGGACTGTGATCAGTATATGACTCAGGGCATCAACCTCATCAGGGCCTACCTCAGCTGCACAGATCTTCATCATTGGATGTCACANCTTTGCCAGGGCAGTGCATGCTTACATANCATGAACAAGGGCTTANAAAGAGCTAGATANGGGATTCTATCCTGGACAGACCACACCTCAAGATCCCTGCTCTGCTTTGTTAAGGCTTTGTTAGGCCCAGAACACTGTAGTTCTTCTTCATCGCCTGNTATCTTGTGNTGTTTCAGTCAGAGGAGACCACACAGATGAANCCAAGANGATCTNTAAGAGGAGATGTATCATGAAGGCAGAGTTGTCCCATAANTGGCTGTCTGCAAGCTAGAAGTCCCAAGGTGTCAGCAGTGTGTCTCAGCGCAAGGCCCAAAGCCTCAGCATTGGGGAAGCCAATGGTGTAACCTCCAGTCAGAGATACAAGACTCAAGAGCTTTCTGGGGCTACTGGTGCAAGTCCAGAGGCCAAAGGCCAGAGACTCTGGAGTCCCGATGTTCAAGGACAGAAGGAAATTGGCCTACACCCCAGGAGAAGAAAAAGGAGAACAGAGCTCATCCTTCTGCCCTTCCATCTCCATCCAGGCCAGCCCCATGACGATGGCAAGCCTCCTCACCTCCAGCTGCAGGGAACAGTTATCTCTGAAACACCCCACAGACACCCAGCAACTGTGCCTCCCTAGTCCTCCGGGCACCTGTCAGTGCAGCCAAGCTGATCCCAAGAGTTAAGCACTACAGGCTCCAAGACTCCTCATTCTTGGCTTCTGGAAAACTTCGTCTCCATCATCCTGTTAACNTAAGATAAACTCTGTGGTTATCCTATGAACTAAGAATCATTTTCTCCTTTTAACAAATGCACCTGAGGCTCAGAGGGTCAGTAGTCGTGAAGCCGGAGAATTAGCACCGAGAAAGCAGGAAGTTGGCGAATTGCGGTTTGACTCCCTTTCCTTCAGCTCTGTTTGCTGCAGTNTTCCTCTTCCCTGAACCACTGTAGTTTCACTTCTCAATTTTTGAGGGTCTTAAGTTAACTGTGGTGGCGCACATCTTTAATCCCAGCATCCAGGAGGCAGAGACAAGCAAATCTCTGAGTTCAAGGCCAAACTGGTCTGCAAAGCAAGTTCCAGGACAGTCAGGCTACATAGAGAGATCCTGTCTCAAAAAACAAGCAACAATAACAAAAATCTTTGTGTTTTAGTAATTATGTTTTTATATTTCTTTTCAGTCTCTTGGCTATGTTCATTTCTTTCTTCAGCCCAAACTATTTTATGTAACTACAGTTAATGAAAAAAAATGAGGCCATGAATTTGAAAAAGAGTAAGGAGGGGTATATGGGAGGATTTGGAGGGAAGGAAGGGAGAAATGATGTAATTGTTTTATAATCTCAAAAAATNAAATAACTTTAAAAATAAAAATATTAAAAATTTAAAACAACAAAAACATTTTGGAGGGTTTTGATATAGGCTACTATTTATATGATTAGATGTGCTGGTAAAACAGTGTGAGCAATATATTGTATAAGAAGAGAACACTTAACACTAATAAATATTGAGGAGGCAAATTAATCCCACTGGTTGGGCACCTAGTGCCATGTAATCTACATATAACACCACTACATAATGATAACGGATGATATAGGGTGGCACTGGATAGTAGCAGGGTACATGCTGCACACTGTGTGTGTTCCATGTCATCAAGTCAGTGGAATTGGGTCTCTAGTACCCAAGAGCTGAGGCTGNGTGTTTCAGACCTGCCGTACTTCTTCTGTCACGTGGGCTGCANAGTTTTGCTTCCAAGCCCGCAGAAGACTGTTTACACACCTGCTGCAGGATGATGAGTACTTGAGCCCCAGAGTTCTGAACACTGTAGCCTTCCCTTAATCTTGGCTTCATATTCCACAGTGTCACTTCCCCTGTGGTCACCTGTAGTCTGTAAATACTAAGTAGGAAATTACAGGAATAATAAAAAATTCATAAGTCTGAATCATGTGCTGTTGTGAGTAACAGGAAGAACTATGTTGCATTGCTTCTTCCTGCTCAGGATGTCAATCATTTCATTGTCCAGAGTATCCACACTGTAGACACTATCTGCCTGGTAGTTATTCATGCCCACCTCAGTTATCAGATCCTTAACTGTGAAATCACAGTGCTGTGCTTAAGTAGTCTTCATTTTATGTCACAAAGCTCCCAGACACCAAGTGTCATTGCTGCAAAGGAGATGTGCAGGGACACAAGATATGAAGAAACAGNCTAACCCTGTCATGGTGTTGTCACGCTACAGGGCATGGAGAAAAAAAAATTGTCTATAAAGGATTTGCTACTTTCTGTATCTTCACACANCTGCCAGGAGTCATGAAGTATGTATGTCATGTCTCTAATGGTCTGGAATGTGTGTTTATGGCCCAAAGAAGATGACAATCCATCTTTCATGGATTATAAGGTAAATTTGTTCAAAACAGTAGAAGAACTTCTAGGCTAAATTCTAACTCAAACCTGGCAGTTTTCAGAACCCACCTGATGATGCCTCTCTGGGTAGAAGCAAGAGGCAAAAANNCATTTGTTGTCCCAAAAGGCTCTTAACTGTTACCTTTACTGTTCAATGCTAGCTGGCTCCAGTGAGAGGAGGGCAACTCTTATAGGGAGAGGGGATACTAGGGAAAGGCAGATGCTGTTGGAACACCAGACCCTAGGTCTGGAGTCTGAAGCATGAATCCTGAGCAGACTTAATTCTGCAAGCATTGACTGATGCTGACCACCGAGTGGTGATGACCCCATATGCTTAACTCTGCAGATTTTCTCTTGACATCTGGAGTAGACCAAATCCCCTACTGACCAGCTCCAGCACCACCTAGCCATTCAGTCAGCATTGATTTGTGGACTGGCTTACACTCATGATTTGGTGGTGAATAAAACATGTGCCATGCTTGGCTAAAGGGCAGTGGCAGAGCCAGGTGTGCTTGCAGGGAATGNCAGGTGCCTAGTTTTCTCCATGCAGGAGGAAGTCAGGAATGTCATCTTCATTAGGCCACAAACACTAATTCAAGACCACCAGAGACATGACNCAGGTACATAATCAGGAATAATATTGATTGCACTTGGTTTCAGACTTAGTCATTCACTTAGGGAAGCAATGGTTGGGTCATCTCAAGCACATGCGCTGGACTCTTCATGGTCATCCCTTATGACTGACAAATGTCACAGGCTCCTGAATACCAGGTGTGTGACACATAGTATCACCCTACTGTTGGTGACAAACCTGTATCAGCCCTTAATCCTCTAATGTGATGAGACACCGGAAGCTGATGACTTTATAAAGAAAAGACTCGGTTCTGGGAGTTCAAAAGTATGGTACTGTCATTGACTTGGCTGGTGAGGACCTCGAGGTAGATGGCATTAGAGCAGGAGCCTATGTGTTGAAAGTGTACAGGACTCAGAGGGTATGGATGCGTCTCTTCTGATCTTTCTTGTCTTATAAAGCCACCAGGATTCAGTGACAGGGCTCCAAACTGACTTTACGTAATCCCACCCACTCATCTCTCACAGACCCACATCTCAACACCATAGGAGAACTGAGTTCTCGTCATTCTAATAGCCCACAATCAGGACCAGGCTCCAGCAAACTCTCCCTCCCTCTTTCTCTTTCTCTCTGTCTCTTTCCATCCCTCCCTCTCTCTATTTGTTCCTCCCTGGGCTCCAGTGGCAGAATGGCCAGTTCTCAGGGCATCTTGTACTCCATTCCCCTTCTCCATCCTAGCTCATTATTATAGAGTAAGGCCTGTTAATGTTGTTCTGGTTAGTTTACTACCAACCTGACACAAGCTAGAACTATCTAAGAAGGAAACTCAACTGAGAAAATGCCTCCATCAGATTGCCCTAGAGGAGAATGCATAGGTGTTTTCTTGATTNGTGATTGATGTGGTAGGGCCCAGCCCACTATGGCAGTGCCACCCCTGGGTTGGTGGTCCTGGGTTCTATAAGAAAACAGGTTTAATAAGCCATGAGCAAGGCAGTAAGCAGCACCCCTGCATGGCCTCTACATCAGCTCCTGCCTCCAGATTCCTGCCCTGACTTCCTTCGATGATGGACTAGCATAAGGAAGTGTAAGTCACATGAAGCCTTTCCTACCCAGTTGCTTTTGGTCATGCTGTTTGTCGCAGCAACAGAAAGCTAACTAGGACCCTGCCCTTCAGGTTTGCTTTCCCATTCTATCTGTGTCCATTCTCGTCACTCAGCCTCGCCCTGCTCCTGAGCCTGCTCCTGCACAGCTCTTGCTACATCAGCGTTTTTCCTGTTTGCCCTCTCTTCCAACCAGTCATCCAGAAACACATCTCAGAACCACGCTTCCAATCTCTGTGTGTTTTCATGTCTCCTTGGCACTTGACAGTTTTCTGTGGCATGAACCTTCTTCTCTTCACTCTTCAACACTTGCTGCCCATTTCTCCCGTATCTCATCTCACAGTGTCTTTCCACACAGCATGTCNTCCCAGGTTACCCTAGATCTCTCCTGTGTAGAAAACATCCACAGTGTCTCCCACACACACTCTCAAGCCTTTCCTCAGGATTCCCTGCCTCAAATGGTTCCTTAGCGTTACACTTGAAGCATTATTGCAAAAGCCTGTGGACGAGTTCACATCTTCCTATCTGCACCCTGTGAGTCCCTGGGGGACAAAGCCATGTCTTCTTCAAATCTATGTCCAGAATCTTGCACTAAGGCAATACTAGTAACCCTTCATGGTTGAATGAATGAAGGAATGAAGGAATGAATGGGTACCAAATCTGACTCTCTAGTTGACGCTCTCAGGAGGAAACACTCGAAAATATTCTGGTCCCACCCCTGCACCAGCCCCAGCCACAAGATCTTATCTGATGTCTGCCTCTGTCACTGTGTCAATCTTTCAGCACGATATGAACTTCAGGGACCCACTGGTAAATCATTTGCAGCAGCCAAAGGGCTTTTTGGAGAATGAGTCACTTGGTCACCGCATGCACAGGCTGGTGACCCGCAGAGAGTTTGTCTACAGACACCTTTGTGGGCAGCCATTTGATTTCCTGAGCATGGGAAAGACTTTATTTCAGATTCCAAACTTTATTGCAACTTCTGAGTGACTGCCCTGACCCCACGCATAACCTCGCAGCACTTATGGTGATTCATCTCTTCAGGAAACCGTGCATCCCCTGGGTCTGCCTGATGATGCAGAGTAAGGAATGCTGGGCATGGTGAGAGAAAAAGCCTCCTTCTCATTTGCAGTCTCCCGAGTGGCCTACGAGAACTATTTCCTGTGTTCCTGGATTCTGCAGCCATAGAGTCTAATGCCAAGAAGCTGCCCCCAGAGCCAGCCCAGCAAAGTAGATGGGATAGTTGAGTTCATTGCCGCCCAGGAAGCCATGCACCGACTTCCCTGGGGCTTCCAAACCTCTGTGATGGGAAAACTTTCTGTGTGCTTGAACCAACACAGCTCTGTCTCCCAAATCAGGAAAGATGAGCAGTGTGGCGCCCTTTTAAAGCTGAAAAACTCAGAAACTTCAAGCATCTGTGATTATTTCAACTTTTTAATTGAAAAATTCTACACAGATCATATTGCGGAGTTCATTGAGTTGTCTCAAAAGCACACAGGATACCAAATTCTCAAATTAGTTGCCCAAATTTGCTGAATCTCAAGTTATGTCTCAAAGGGGAAGTAAAGCTTGCTCTTTCTTAGGACNGCCTCCTGCTTCCTCCCTGAGCTCATTCTGGCTTCCCTCCCCAGGCTTCTCTGCTCTTCCAGGGACAGCCACACCTGCATCACTTGCTTGTTATTTGTTAAGATTTGTTTCTTGTCTCTCTCCCAGTTAGAATGTCAGGTGCCTGAGTGGAGTTGTTGGGTTTGTTGTTGTTGTTGCNGTTTGTTTGTTTGTTTTTATCTCTACAACTGGAGCCCTAAATGAGTACTTCCTGGGTGCATTCAGACAGTAAGAAGATGGGTCTGGGGAAAGTTCAGGCTCGAGAGATGGCTCAATGGTTAAGAGTACTTGCAATTCTTCCAGAGGACCCAGGTTCGACTCCCAGCACACACAGGGTGGCTCACAACCATCTGTCACTCTAGTTTTCTAGTATCCAATATATTCTTCTGGTGTCTGTGGTCATCAGGCATGAATATGATACACAGACATACATGGAGACAAACACACATACACAGAAAATAAGAAAATAAATTTTAAAATAAAATAAAATAGAATGTTATAAGGAAGGCTATTTTTTAAATCCCCCAAACAGAAAATAGTAAGCAAGTATTGACANAGTTGTCAAAAAATTGGAAGCCTAACGGACTGCAGGCTGGAATGGCGGATGATGGTGCCATTTCCTTGGAAAGATGAACAGAATCACAAGTGACTTGGTCATTGCATAAAAGAACANAAAGCCAACACTCACAGAAGCATTTGACCTGTGCTCGCTACAGTGTCATGGCAGCCGGAAGTAAGAAGCAGTCCCTGTCCATCCTGAGGGAGCAGAGAGAACTGCAATGCAGACACAGCATGGAACACTTTTCAGTCTTTAAAAGAGAGGCTGTTTTCACTTGTGCTACCGGATGGGTGAAGTCAGCCAGAAGCACAAGGACAAACACTTTGCAATTCTATTCATACAATGCACCTGGACTGGTCAGCATGACAGAGACAGAGCGAAGAGTGGTGGTCNCCACGAGCAGAGAAAGGATGTTTAATAGATATAGCAATATAACTGGGGGAAAGAAAGTTCTAGACTTGTAACAGTGAGGCCTGCACAGCAAAATAAATATGCATAATTTGGTGTCCCAGCANTATAAATATGCACAACTTGGTGTCACAGCAATAAAAATATGCATAACCTGGTGTCATTGAACTTTATGTTTCAAATACTTAAAATGGTGGGTATGTGTTTATGCTTATTTTTTCATAATGAAAAATTAAAATGTCTACCAAACACAGTGAGTGGCANTCCGTAGAAACAGAGGCACTAGTAATGCTTTCGTCCTAATGAATTCCAGAAAACCTTCCTTAAACCTCTCAGGACATAGGTTACAGAGTCTCCAGCTTGGCTTTATCTTGTCACCTGTGTGAGTAGGGGCTCCTGTGGGGAGAAGGAAGCAGAAAGAGGAAGAGCCCTGCCCTTTCCTACAGTGTGCTGGGTATGAGCCATACTTTGAGTGTGAGCTGGTGGCCTCACTCTGTTTCTCACTGCAATCCTAGGTTTGCAGAAGAATCTAAGGCCCACAGAGAGGTTAAATAGCCCGCTTGGGGTGTGGGCCTTTTTTCCTGAGCATCTCTCCTGAACTTGGAATGTTGCAGGGTTCAGGGGGTCANGAAATAAGTGGAAACAAGTTGGCTATCTTGTGGAGAGGGAGGGCCATAAGTAAGTACCCAGAGTAACATGTGATTGGAGGGAACATATGCTATAAAGTGGTCCCACACCTATGAAAGGCTGGAATGATGAAAGTCTGGGGTGTCCAGAGAGGAAGCTGGGGAGTTGGGATGGAGGTAAGAGTAAGGAAGGTCCTGCAATGCATTATGGGCCTATCTAAATATTTGGCTTGATTCTTTTTTTATTTATTCATTTATTTTATATCCCCACCACAGTTTCTTCCTCCATTTCCTCCCCCAACTTTCCCTCTGCCCCCTCCCAATCGACTCCTCCTCTATTTCTGTTCAGAAAGGGGCAGGCCTCCCATGGGTGTCAACAAAGCATGGCATATCAAGTTGAAGTATGACTAAGCTCCTCCCCTTGTATTAAGGCTGGACAAGGCAACTCAGTATGAGGAATAGGCTCCCAAAAGCCAGCCAAAGTGTTAGAGACCGGTTCTGCTCCCACTGCTAGGAGTCCCACAATCTGGCTTGATGCTAAAGGCAGTGGNGTCCCTGGAAGGTTTTGAATGGGGGAGTGACTTAGGAACCATGCTCTGGGGTGCCACAGGAGAACNNGTTAAAAGAGGAAGGGAGTGTGAAGGGCTCTCTCTACACGCCNGTGCACTCTGCGTCCATCTCCAGGGCTCTTCATCTTTTTGCACCAGAAAGCCATGACTTGGTTTACTTCCCCATGCTCTATGACCAATACTTGCTTTGGCTCACCTTTCAGGTAATGCCCCATGAATCCCATAGACCACTCACAGCCTACCTGAATGCTGAGCTTCCTGGAACACTGGGCCAGGGGCGTTTAAGAAGCTGGGCAATGAGTGTGGACTGAGAGGTGAAATCTAAGGATGGGGCTCTCTGGAGCTGCACTTCTGAGGCTGATTGCAGTTGCCACCAAATGGCATGTTGCAGCCATAGTTAGGGAGTGCCAAGGCTGTCGAAACTTGATTTGGGGACTTAGACACAGCCAGTCTGATTTGCATTTGACAAAATTCTAACAGATCCTCACATGCCTACTCAGATTTATCACTTTATTTCCCCTACAGCATTCCTTAAAGAATGTGGGTCTAGAAGGCTCCGTTAAAATTTAGCCATTATCAGCAGTGAGATCTGAGTCGCAGGCAAACATGACTTGCCCTGTTAAGTAGTTCAGGGCTGTGAATGGAGGCTCCAGTGTTGAGTTTTATAACAGACACAGCATGCTTATGTGTCACCCACCATCCACCTACAGACCAGTGAAACCACTAGCTCACAGTCACTCAGAATGAAAAACTCATTTTAGAGGTCACTCCCTTGTCTCAAGACAGAGAAAGCGTAGCCCCTAAAAAGGCAGATAGACTGAAGCTACTAGGAGAGCCAACAACTAGAATGNGTTTCTTCAGCACCTACTATGCACAAGGGCANCTGGAACTCAAATGACAAGGGAAGTATGTCCTTACTAAAAGACAAGNTGATCTCAATTTCCATCAAACCAACCCTGGTTTGCATCTGGCTCGTTTTATGCTAAGAATCCCTTGCTTATTGACTAATTCTGTCTGAGTCATTTTACAACCATTACCTTGCTCAATTCTTGTCAAACCAGTAGATAAATATCATCTACCATGCAACAGGGAGAGATCAAGGTGGCAGAGCCTGTGAAGTACAGAACAAATAGGGATTAAAATTTGTACCCTCCCACCCACTTCCATACTGGGTTATTTCTAATTGAGCTGTTGGCCAAAGGGGCCCCACAGGAATCCCCAAACAACCTAGGCTGTTGCCAAGACTGTAGATTACTCTCCACAAAGTGACAGAAAGGCCCCACTGCTGAAGACAACACCACACAACTCACTGATGTCAAGTCAGTGTTTACATAGAGCCTTCATGTCTATGTTCCAGCATCTTTGGTACAGGAAGGTACTCTGCGTGCTCTCAAAAGAGAAACAAACACCAAGCCAGCCACAAACCCTTTATGTACAATGGTGTGCTGCCTTCAAGATATGCTAGGGCAACGGTGGCATAAAGCTTGTGGGAATAACCAACCAATAACTGATTTGACTTAAGGCCCACTCCACCAGATGGAATCCATATCTGCCAACACTGCTTGGATTCAAGAATCTGAGACTAGACAGCCCAGCTAGTTTTAACCTATGTTAAAACCAAATAATATTGCTCTAAATAGAGAGAGGAAAATGTAGTGATAAAACAACTCCTAATGGCTCTCTGCTATATTCATAGATGAGTGCCGTGTTCAGTTATCATCAGAGAAGCTTCCTCTTGCAGCATTATGGGAATAAATATAGAGACCCAGAGCCAGACATTACACAGAGAGACCTTGGAACAATCAGCCCTTAATGGAATGTCTCCATAAAATCCCTCTCCTCAGAGGTCAGGGAACCCCTCAGAAGAGGAGGCAGAAAGAGTGTAAGAGCAAGAGGGGAAGGAGGACACCAAGAAAACAAAGCCCCCTAAACGAGCAAAACTCATATGAACTCACAGGGACTGAGGCAGCATGCACAGGGCCTGCACAGGTCTGCACCAGGTCCTCTGTGCATATGTTATGGCTTCCAGTTTAGTGTTCTTATGGGATTCCTGAGTGTGCAAATGAGTGTGTCTTCTTGTGCCTTCTCTCGGGTCTTTTTCTTTTNGTTGGTTTCCCTTGTGCAACTTCTATATATTATATTGTATTATATTATGTTATGTTATGTTATATTATGTTATTTTTTTTAAAGAATGAACAAATAGCAACCTAGCCACTAGGGTAAATGTTAACAACTGAACTGTCACTTGTACCCGCTGGGAGAAGGAAAATCCATTTTCTCCAATAGAGCGACACTGGGCATAACACTGTGTATATCAACTACTCCAGGACAGATCTCATGTTCAAGAGTAGTTGACCAACATATAATAGGACTCCACAGGGAGTGTGTGTGTGTGTGTGTGTGTGTGTGTGTGCTTTTATTTGGTCACAGTTTGGTAGGGTTTTTGTTCTGTTTTGGTTTTCTTTCTTTATATAATTTTGTTTTCTTGGTTTGGGGAAGTTTTGTTGTTGTATTAGGTTTTTGTTTCTTTTTTGAGAAAGAAGTTAAAATTAGGTGGGTAGGGAGTGGGAGAGGATCTGGAAAGACGGGGGAGGAGAAGAATATGATCAAAATATATTTGAATTTGAAAATTATTTTAATAATGAAAAATATTAACAATAATAGCAGTGAAAGAACTTGTACACACCAGCCAATGATCTTCATTCCAATCCTTTCTCTGTGGCCAGCAGGCCCTTAAGTCCTTGGATTGTCCCCTCTAAACTTTGGACCTTGCCAGCTCCCCAGTTGGTAGACACCTACACATTCTTAATTTAATGGGTCAACAGGGTTCCCAAATCTCTGGAAACTTCAGGAAAAAGAGTTGGGGTCCCCTTTCTTCCACATGGTTCCCCTTAAAGAGTCCATGGATAGGTATAGCATATTAAAGTNGATTATTGTATCTACTAGTAAAATGATTTAGTAAACTATCAGCCTTGGATAATTTGTACTGATATGGATTCTTGTATATTTGATACAAATGTAAACTATTCTTATATTCCTANTTAAGATAATTTGTATATTGATGCAAATACAAAATTATATTTGTTGTATTGTAGATATATTTTTACTCCTGTTTGAAATATTTTATATATTGATACAAATATAAAATTATATTTGTCATACTATATGTATGTTCTACCTTTGTTTAAGAAGGATCCATGTGATCCCTCTCCCTTTCTTTTTGAGAGGTCACGTACACCAGCAAGAAGCACTCCCTCTTTCNGGCCCTATAGCCCAAGGTCATGGATGAAGCAAATACCACTACAAGTCCGAGAAGTGTTGAACAGGTGTGTGAACTGTGCTGCTTGGCCGGACACCGCAATCTGTCCCTATGACTGACTTCACATGCCCTGTGTTGAACCAAGGGACTCATAAGCAGCAACCTTAAANTCATCCCACTNTGACACTGGTCCCACTGCTATCTTTGTTTTCACATTGAGGAAACCGAGTTCCAGAAAGATGAGATGCTTTTCTACATGNGCAGGCAACAGAGGCAAGCTTGAAGGAGCTCAGCCCAGATTTCCTAGAGCTGCTAAAGTCATCTCAAGCAATGCCTGCTGACTGAATGGCTGAAGTCATTCCCTACTCTCCCAAGTCAGCCAGTGTGTTGTAGAAGCTGTGAGCTAAGTGCTAAGTTAGTGCTAAGTGTGAGCCAGGTGTGTCACCAGATGTACCAACTGTGAAGAGGAGGCCAGCCGAAAGCTGTGGGCCAGCCANAGGACCCTAGGGCTCCAGGAAGATGGCGCCTGTGGTTAATTCCAGAGCCACGGTGCTATTTTCCGCCTCTGTCTCGGTCCTTTGATTCCTAATGACTTTAGCTCATTCCTTTGTGCCCTCCCCTGGGGGTTATGTCACCCTGGGTGAACAGAGCTNCTTTTCAAGGACCCTAAAGAAACTAGATTTTGTAATGGGCCCCACAAATTAGAGGGCTGGAGAGACCTCTTATTTGAGGATAATCACCATCCATTCTGTTTAACGACTTATTTCAAGATAATTAGAGCCTCACTTTCTTCATTCAGAGCCACCTCCTCTGTTTTCTCTTGTCTTTGCCTGAGAACCCTGAAGCTGCCTCTGAAGCATGGTAGTTTACAGTGGATCCCAGGACACCGGCAGTGCATACTTATTCGCTACCCTTTACCGAGAACTTCTGGGTACCTGCCACGTGTACAACCTTTAGAAACCTGCACTAGTGGTCCAGGGAAGAGACACAATCAAACCCTTATTCTCCCAATGGCCTTAATAAGTCAGATGTTTAGCATCTTTAATACACTCTGCTATCCACACTGTAAAGACTTTCAGGAAGTGAAAACTAAGAGTGGGTGGGTATTTCTGGCATTGATAATAGTAGGAATAACAAGATGACCCNGACAACAGTANTTCTTGAGTATTTACTCAAGTGTTAAATGTGCTGCATAGAGGCTTCCCCTAAGAAAATAGATCTGTAAGTTCTGTCAGTCCTGTAAATAAATGTTTAGGACCTAGGACTCTTCTTGTTGAATGGATTNNNTCCTATTGTGTATAGGACAGTCAGGAAGCCAGACTTCCTGGAGAGCGGGGCTCCTGATTTCATGCTGTTCTGTGTGAGACTGACTAGGAACAATGCAATGATGATGCCTTCTCTATCTTGGCCTCTAGATCATTATTTCAACTATCTAATGATTAGCCCCCTTGGGGGCACTCCCATTTGATCTCTCTGAGGGAGGGACTGGGATGACCTGTGGATAGGAGGACTTCGGCATGAGAGTGAACTTACAGTCTCCAGATCGTGAGAATGAGGTCTTCTGTTTCCCCCTGTAAAACTAGTCCAAGCCTTCGCTGGGTCTGTTGAATGTAAGGTCTAACATTCTTTCTGGCAGTGGTGATTTTTAACATAATTGGTTTAAATAAATTTATGGGAAATCATTAGAGATTCAGTTAGAAATTAACTGGCCAACATGAAGTACAGATTTAAACATTTCTCTCAGAAATGGGACAATTAAGAAAACATAAGAACAATATAGAAGATTTGATCCACTTGCATATAGACAAGCTTGAGGATCATCCATAGACCGTCACATCCAGTAAACAGAATCATGTGTTTTATGCTCACTTGAAATACTCATAAATATGGAAGAGAAATTAAGCTCTNAAGAAAGGCTTCTCAAATACTAAAGGACAAATAACAGAAAAACCCTAGCCACAGTACTTTAAAATTCAACAAAAGCAAAAATGTACATATTTAAGTGGATCTAACACATTTAGAAACTATTAAAGCCCTTGCAAGTAATTCATCAAATCTGAAATTATAATGAAAAATTGCCAAGTACTTTCCACAGGTANACAAAAACATTGTTACTGATATATAGACGATGGCTAAAGTGGCACTGAGAGGGGAAGCCACAGCCTGGAAAACAGGTTACAAAACAGAAAGAAAAATTAAGGAGAGTATATTCCAGTAAAAAGCTGGAAAACTCAAATCTGGAAGATTCTTAAAATGCAAAGTTTTCCGAAAGCCTGAGTTCCTGGCATGTGTCACATGACCATCAATTAAACACCTTAGAGTACATTAAAACTCACTTCAGAGTTTCACAGAAAACATGCACTGTCTCCCAGGTCTCAAGCAAGAGTGCTCCAACTGNGTGATTCTGGCTCAGGTTTTCTTTGGAATTGCATTGAAGCTGTCAGTGTGACTAAGGCTATCCAAAGACTCCACAGGAGCTATGTGTCTNCTGCCATGGTTACTCTGATGACCTCACTGGGACTTCCTCACTGCCCTTGCCATGAGGGCCTATGGGCATGTTTGCATCATAGCATCTTGCTTTTCCCAAGGTGAGTATTCTAGGATAGAAAACCAGGTTCCAAAGTGGAAGCTACAGTGTATTATGGTCTCATCTCTGGAGTGACATATCTGCCCCCTTCTGCCATATGCTGCTTGTCACACATACTAAGAATGATGCAATGGCGTGGGGACAGTAGGAAGATGGGAATCCCGGGAAAGTTGGGCCCTGGAGTGTCATGTAGGAGGCTCCTGAGCAAAGGAGTCTCACATAATGGGTGTTAGTTGTCTGTAATCTATACCGTGGTTCAGAAGAGGTGAGAAAAACTAGTCCTAACTGGACTGAATCATTAGGTTTACATCTGAGATTGAAATAATGTTGAAATTCAAGGCTTAAGGATTGGGTTTCTTGACATGTGGAGTGAGACTTGAGTACATTCTGTGTTTTACTTTCACTATGAACCCTGAAAATATCTATTTTCTCCCCAAATAATTTCAGTTCAGCAAGCCCCTTAGCATATTTTGCCAATCTACCTTTCCCATCACTTTAAAGTCTANATCTCCTCGGAAGGAAATTTGATTTCAATGTTTTTGATTCCTTTACATAAAAATATTGAAACTCAAGTTACTAAGAGTCATTTCATGGCTAACAAATCCACCATTTTCATATGAAAGCAGGAAGATCTGTTTTTCTCAAAAGTATTAAATCATGCCTCACCAAAAGTCAATGAAACATTAGCTCAGTAAGAGTTAAGTTTAACCACTCACAAATTAAAAGGTCTTGCTAACTATGCCAAATAATTATTTTTGGTTGGTTTAAAATATCGACTAGATCACCCCCACCCACCTCTCTACTTAGCTCAATTACACAATCACTTTCTGTCTTGTAAACATGCAGACATAGCAACATCAAGCAAAAGTACCAAATGGAGAAAAATCAGTTTCTTTCAATATCTCGCAAAGGTTTGAAAATGAAGCCCTGGTCTTCAGTTTCTTCTCCTACCTCCATGCTAACTCAGGCACTGGTGCCAGTTTCTTTTCCTTCTTCCTCCATGCTAACTCAGGCACTGGTCTCCAGTTTCGTCTCCTTNCTCCATGTTAACTCGGGCACTGGTGCCAGTTACCAGCCANCTTCACAAAGAGCAACTTCATTGCCTTGCTNGTAGATCCTACCTCTCCATTCAGGGTTCTAGCAAACTCTCAAGAGTCTCCTCCTTACTGTCTGCTCCAGACAGGCTCAGCAACAGTTCGTCAACGACCTTGCTGTTTCTTGAATGTGCCTTGTGCCTTGACACCAACAATTCTTCCAATTCAGTTTAAAAACTTGTTGTTGTTTTCAACAACCTTGGGTATTCCTGCACCATGCTTTCCTAACTAGATCACAACTACTAGAGTATTGACAAGATACTACTGCCTGCTTCAACAGAGGTGCCTCCTCTGATATAAGTTGTAAGCTAAGAATGATATGTACTTCAGAGGGACTTATAAATAATATGGGAGACATTATATTGACTCATTCTCTCTGACATGGAAGGAGTTCTTCATTCTTGCTCCCTTCCTGGGTTTCCTTTATCCTAACCAACAAANCTTACAGGTTAGGGAGATGGCTCAATAGGTGAAGTGCTTGCCTTTCAAGCATGAGGACCTGGGTTCAATCCCCAGAAGCCCTCACTATCCCCATACAGATACAAGCTGAACATTCACCAGAATTTGGTGGTAAGATGCTATTGATGCAGATACCACCCACTTTGGCCATAGTTTTAATACTTGGCTAGTTTTAATAGTGCCAAAGAAGAAAGTCATCAGTAGTCTTTCCTGGATTGTGAATCCTGTGAGTTACAGTAATGACCAGCTTGGCAGTTTGTGCCCATAAGTGCAATAGTGGCATGAGTGTTATGGTGATAACTGACTACTTTCTGAGTACTTGAGGACTGTTCTACAAGAGGAAACTCATGCCTCATACTGTAAACCTGGTCAAATGTCAGTAGCTAGGAGGTCATAGGTCCTAAGAGGGAACCTACTTCTATTGTCTTAATAAATGCGCTTGTGGTCAAATTGCCTTCTAAATTCTCATGTTTATACACATAGACTAGTGCTACTGCTAGCCTTCATCACTGAAGCTTGTTGCTTCTAGTGGCAGTTAATGCAGAACTCATAATTGCCTGAGGGGCTAAGAGTAAGAGACCGTGGAATGCTTGGTCATAGTAGTTTCTCTATATCATTCCCTCCAAGGCTCAGGGACGTTGTAGAAGAGGAGTCAGAGAAAAGAGAAGAGCTGGAGGGTGGGGAAGCAAGTGGGAAAAAGACAGCTTCTGAACATGACATAGCATCACATTCATGAACTTACTGCNACTATGACGGCCTGCACAAGACCTGCTCAAGGTTGTTGAGTCCGTCAGTATTACATCAGACAGGGAAGGGTGTATGAGGTCCCACCACTGTCTAGGGGACTATTGACAGTTGGTGGTGGTTGGGAGAAGGGCTGTCACTTTCTTCAGTGATGTAATCCCTGATAAATTGTTCAGGCTCCAGTCCTCCTGGACATGCTCCTGGAAGCAACTCCCATTANACTCCATGGATAACACACAAAAGGCACAAAAGTGGGGAAAGAACTTGCTGGAAAGAAGGGTTCAGTGAGGGGAGCAAGGGTATGGATAAGGGGATAAAAATNACTAAAATGTATTATGTACACTTATGAAACTGTCAAAGAATTAAAAAATAAATTTTGAAAAGCTGGGTGTAGTGGCGAACACTTGTAATTCTTGGGGCTCTCTGGCCAGACAGCCGAGCCTACATGGCCAGCTCCAGGCCAATGACAAACAATGTCTCACACATAAAAGGTGGTTGGCTCCTAGGAAATGATACTCAAGGATATCCTCTGGACTCCACATGGTTGGTCACATACATGCATGTAAACATATGTGTGCATCAGCACATACAGGAACACACGCACACACATATGGATGTGGTGACTCATACCTATAATCCCAGCACCAGGAGGTAGAGCCAAGAGGATTTCAAAATCAAGATCAACACAGCCTACNTAGAGACACATTGTCTCAATGACCAAAATAAAATAAAATATTCGTCTCAAAGTTGCCATAGTATTCTGTTAGATATTCTTCTATCTATCCATTCAACTATCCATATGTTCTTCCATCCATCAATCCGTCGGTCCATCACTCTATTCATCCAACTAGCTGTCCATTAACACATCTAATCATCCATTCATCTACTTTTTTGGTCCAACTACCTATCCATCAATCAATTCATCCATCCTCAGACCATTCATTCATTTTCAATATCTGACTCTCAGTCCTTGTTTGGTGGTGATGACAAAAATAAAACAGAAATTAAAGAATGAAGTGAAAATGAAAAAGGAAAAATTCATATGACTTTTCATAAATTACCAAAAGTAGATTGCCAGATTTTACCAGAGTTGTTAATCNCCTTAAGACACACCCTTTTCTGGGAGGTAGTCAATTTGAAGGCAGAGACTTCTTTTATTATTGTTTATCTCCTGTCTTAGTTAGATTTCTATTGCTGTAAAGAAACACCATGACCATGGCAACTCTTATAAAGGAAAATATTTAACTGAGGTGGCAGCTTACAGTTTCAGAAATTTAGTTCATTATCATCATGCCAGGGTGCCTGGCATCTAGGAGTATGGCTGCAGGCAGGCAGACATGGTGCTAGAGAGATAGCTGAGAGTTCTNTACCTTGCACATGCAACAAGAAATGATCTGAGACACTGGGCAGTATCTTGAGCATACATGAGACCTCAAATNCCATCTGGACAGTGACACACTTCCTCCAACAAGACCACCTACTCCAACAAGGCCACACCTCCTAATAGTGCCACTCCCTCAGGGAGCCGTTTTCTTTCAAACCAAAACACCTCCCCAGTGAAGACTATCACAATTCTGTCTACNTAATAGGTTGGCTGTGAAATTTATTGACTTTATTTCTGGGGACATTTAGAAAATGATCAAGGAAACCTACTGCCTCTTTTGCATTAATCTATGGCATCATGGGGCACAAGTGAAACATGGGAGAATTGAATTATCTGAAGCTGATAAACATGGAACTCATGGGCATGGACTCTTGTTTCTAAATCACTACTCTGCTCTCTACAAGGAGCTGTGGTCGCAGGCTGATCCCTAATTAGCTAGCCTAATGGCACTTTTACCATATCTAGACCCGTCTAATAGGCTGTCTCCCTNNGAACCTATGCAGAAATTGGAGCGTGTGCTCCCACGGTCCATGGTACTGTTCTCTGTGTTTCCATCTAACACTATCCTCNTCTCCCCTCTCCTCGTTTGTCATGTGTACCACTCAGGGTTCTTCTGTTAAGGAGGTGAGAGCTGGGGACAGGGACAGGGATAGAGATTTGTTTCAAAGATTTGGCTCAAGAGATTGTGGAATCAAGCAGGTGAGATTGCTAAGGGCAACTGGGTAGACGAGGGAAGAGCTAGTGAGGCAACCCAAGTGCAGAGGAAGTCTGCTGAATTCCTTCTTTCTCTAAGGACGCNGTATATCTTCTCATCTAGTTAGANAGGGCTGGCACCCGTTGTGAAGGGAAAACGTCATTACTCAGTTTGCTCAGCTTTAAGGATGAAGCTAATCTCAGTAAGGCTTCATAGTAACATCCAGGCTGATCACTGACCAAATGTTTGGGCAAGGTGACCTAGCCAGGATGNTACTTGGAAGCAACCCCCCTCTCTCTCTCCTTTATTATTCAGTGAAGAGATGCCTCTGTGGAAGAACTCCTACGTTTCTCACACAGACTTGGGACCTCCTCTGGTGCTCTCTAATAACAAAGTATTGGCTACTGGGGCTCTTGTCTGCCTCTCGGCCTAGACTCTAAGCATCCTAAGGACAAGGATAATAAGTGCTTATTTTAAAAATATATATTAGTAATACCCTGAAAATAACTATACCTTTGGGTCTAAAGCTTTGAGATTAAAGGGGAAAGTTTTTCCAAAACAAGAAAAATATTTTTAGAGCTGCTTCATGCTTCTGCCCATTTAACCATCCACATCTATCAATCCATCCATCCATCCAATTTGTAACTTCAGAACCAAACCATTGCTGATTTTGTCTAAGTCTGTACCCCTTCTGCTAGGTCCTGAATGGGTCACTGTGACTGTCTCAATGAACAAAACACTGTGCATGTGACATTGTGTGGCTTTGACTGTGACACACTGATGTCTTATTGTGTTGTGATGCTTGCTTTTGGAACCCTGAAATCACCATATGAAGAAGTAAAGGGGCACAAAGACAGATCCATACCAACCACTGTAGGGAATGTATGAGTCTTCAGATGACCTTTGCCTCCAGCCTGTGAGTTACTCCAGCCTTCAAGCTGCTGGTACCCCGTGGAGNAGAAAAGAGCTGATCCCACTAAGGCCTGTCCAAATTGCACACTATGAATCAAACACATTATTGTTGGTATTGTATATCATGACGTTTGAGTGGTGTGTTACCTAATAGGTAGGTGTAACAGAAGAGTCAAAGGGTGGACCTACAAGAAGGAAGAATGTAGAAATATTCAAAAGACAAAATACTGTTAAATGGCACACAGTGGCATGTGCCTGTAATAATCCTAGCTTAGCAGGGAGATTGGAGAACCAGGATCACCTGAGACAATGGGCTTGAGCCATGAGATCAGCCTGGCCAATATAGGGAATCTCCACCTAAAAAGTAAAATAAATTCGTGTGTGTGTGTGTGTATGTGTGTGT
>LZPO01076121.1:82754-93106 GCA_001675575.1 Neotoma lepida
AAAATAGCTTTAAAAAGTAAACATCAAACAACCTGATTTAAAAATTATCTATGTGGCTGGAAAGGTGGCTCAGCAGTTAAAAGCATGGACTGCTCTTCCAAAGGACCTGGGCTCAATTCCCAGCACCCATGTGGCAGCTCACAACTGTCTGTAACTCTAGTTCAAGGGAATTTGACCTCCTTGTACACTATATGTATGTGATACACAAACACACATGCAGTCAAAACACCCATACACATAAAATAAGAACAAATAAAATCCCCCNAAATTTTAATTAAAAAAATTAAATTTAATTAAAAAAACTCATCTGTGGAACTGGACATTTCTCAAAAGAAAACACAAATGGTTAATAAATACCTTTAAAATATCCAACCTCTTTACAGGGAAATGGAAGTAAGTCCTGCCCTGGGAGTCCATCTCACTTCATTCAGAAATGCTATGATCAAGAAAACCNTTAACAGCAAATGCTGGCTACATGTATGTGTAGGGAGGTTGCTTATTCATTGTAGTAAAAACTAGAGCNACCACTTTTGAGGTTCCTTAAAGAGCTAAAACTAGAGCTGCTATGAGACCCAGCTACACCACATCTGAGCATATACAAGGACCTCATACTGTGCAACAGAGTTACCTGCATTTCCATGTTCACAGTGGCTCTATTCACAGTGGTAAGGAAATGGGACCAGCCTAGATGTCCCTCAATCGATGAATGGATAATGAAAATGTGGTACATATACACGAAAAAAGTTTTAGCCAACTGTAAAGAAAAGTGAAATTATAAAATTCTCAGGGAAACGGGCAGATTTCAAAAACCTTTTGCTGAATCAAGTAACTGAAGCCCAGAAGGACGATTGTCCCATGTTCTTCATCACATGCGATCCTAGCTGGGAATTTATAGAGTGATGTGCTTAACACTCTGTGAGAGTACNAGCCAGAAAGAGAGAAAAGAGGGCAACAGGGATGAAAGCAGAGGAGGAGAAATCTGGGGCAGAAAAGTCCAAGCAAAAGGGAGGCAAGAGGAGGAAGAAAAGAGATGGGAACCCAGCTGAGGACGTGTGAAAAAGTCNTATGGACGTCTGCTACTTTACAAGCTTATTTTTAAAAATACAATTAAGCAAAACCACAAGGATTTTAATGGAGACACATCCATGGATGAATAGCATTTCTCCCAGAAGCCACAGATTATCAAACAAAAATCCTTACGCCAGGTGTGGGATACNTCCTGATAAGCTGTTGGCCAGGGAGGTACCAAAGCCCTCCTGAATGATACAACCTATTGCTATGGTTCTTGGTTTCCACCAAAACTTGGTNCTATGACCCTACTGCCGAAGATACCACACACTGTTTCACAGAACACAGAGAAATAAAGCTGGGACTGAGTTAGACACTTCATCTCTACTGACCTAGCTAGCATTTATAGTGTCAGAAGCTACTGTTCAGGCTGCTGGGGNAGAAAAGTCATCCATAGTCTTATTGAGCTGTGACTTTTACAAGCTACAATAATAACCTACCAACAAAGATGTGCTTCTAGTGTAATATTGGCATATCTGTTATGGGGGAAACCAACTGCTCTCTGGATTTGAAGTCCAATCCACAGGAGGGCACTTTTGCCTCATATTGTAGACTTAGTTGAGTCTGTGGATGATGGAGGCTCTGGAGGGAATCTACTACCATTGTTGTGTTAAATGATCATGTTGTCAAACTGCTTCCTGAATGCACACTCACATGCACAGATTGGTGCTGNGCCTTCACCAGAGAAGTGTCTTACTACTGAAGGCAAGCTGGATGGCTTTCTCGCCTAAATAGTGAATGTTCTTTTCTGTTTATGTTTATCCTAAACACATCTTTAGACTCGTTACTGCCTGCCTGGAGCCAATACTGCTCAGCTCCTTTCTGGTCTGCTGCTGTAGACAATGAAAACAAAACAAAACCAGAACCTGAGTAAAGAGCGGTTCACAGTCCCCTCTGAGGAACACTACATGGCTCTTCTCCTGTGTGACAAAGGCTTTGTGCCAACTGTCTATATCCCTGCAAGANTTTTTCCTCCAGCCCCATGATGATGCTGGGGAGTGAGCCAGCTTTCTCTGCTTTATACCCACTGTCCTAACATAATCATCAACTTCACTCACTTTTATTCCGTAATATATCCCAGTTTCACAACAAGTTCAACTGCAGTAAATAATTTCTGGAAAAGGCATGGCTTTCACACTTCTATCTCTGTGGCATCACCATCAGAAAACTAAAAATTAAATAAGTAAGAGTCCAGAGAGATGGGTCAGTGTTGAAGAGCACTGGCTGCTCTTTCAGAGGATCTTGGTTCAGTTCCCAGCACCTACATGGTGGCTCNTGACCTTCTGTAACTACAGGCCTAGGGGATCTGATGCCCTCTTCTGGCCTCTGTGGGCACTGCAAGCAATATATACATACTTGCAGGCAAACACCCACACATATAAAATAAAAAGTAAATAAATAAATGGGGAAGTGGGAACCATATTTTAAGCTTCTAATTCTGGGTAGATAATATTTCTTTCCCACCCTCTTTAGTCAATCAATGTTCATAACCCATGTGCATGGAGCCTCCCATCTCATGCCTCCCAGCTCAGCCCCAGGACCCTTCTCCCACCTCTGTCCTCTCCCACCTCACAGACAAGTGATATTATCATTGATCACTCAAATGTATGTTCTTGAAGGGCAAGTAGTATTGGGTATGCCTTTGGTAAGGAGAATGCCACTGGGCAGAATAACTTTGGCTCAGGGTGGCCTCTATGGTGACCAAGGCAGTACACTGTTGTTTGGAATCTTCACAGGTATGGCCATGTACATCATGAGAAGCATGCCACCCAGCACTCAAGTAGGCCATCCTGACCTCCAGAGACACGAGTCCTACCCTTGTATTTCTTCTTCCCAGGGACCAGGGAAGATTGCCCTGTAGTCTGAAGACACAAACACCTTTTTTTGTTTGTTTGTTCAGGTTTTTTTTGTTTTTTTCAAGACAGGGTTTCTCTGTGTAGCTTTGGCGCCTTTCCTGAAACTCACTTGGTAGCCCAGGCTGGCCTCGAACTCACAGAGATCCGCCTGCCTCTGCCTCCCGAGTGCTGGGATTAAAGGCGTGCGCCACCACCACCCAGCAACCAACACCTTTTGATTATTCCTCTCTTTACAGGATGAGGGGAGACTCTGAAGAAAATACCAATTCCTACTGTACTTTAAAAAAAAAGATTTATTACATATATAGTGTTCTGCCTGTATGCCAGAAGAGGGCACCAGATTTTATTACAAACAGCTGTGAGCCACCATGTGGTTGCTGGGAATTGAACTCAGGACCTCTGGAAGAACAGCCAGTGCACTTAACCACTGAGCCATCTCTCCAGCCCCCTTACTATACTTTTAAAGAAAGGAGGAAGAGGAGGAGGAGAGAAAACATAATCGTTCTCTGTCTTGATAGAGTGGTGGATCTTTCAGATGCTCTAGGTAGGCACCAGAAATCGTGTATGCACTGTTCAGTATGCACTGGGCAGACTGCCCAGTTCACATGACAAAGGCAGCTAATGATCTGGGGCCATGTCAGGTGGGGTAGAAGGGGCCTGGGGCTCCCAGGAGAANGGAAGGGACAATCAACAGCTTGGGAATGAAGAGTAAGAAAGCCATAGGAGTTTGAGTCCAGGTGAGTTCTTTCATTCCCTGGACAGAGGACTCACAAGGTAAGGGAACCGCACCCACAGAGGACTAGCCCATTCACTCTCACATAGTAGGCTCATCCAGGACCCCTGCTTGACACTCCACATGGAAAACCATCCATGACTCCTCCTTCCTCTCCACCAGGTAAATGCTTCCACCTTCTACAGCTCCACCTCCTACACTGGGATTTTGAAGAGTCTTGCTTGTTGAAGTCGGTGGAGCATTGGAAGTGAAAAATGGGGAGGTGAGTTTTAACACAAGTTCTTTCCTGTGTTCCAGGTGCCAAACCCCATCCTGGGCATGGCTGTATTTTTCCCCTCTGCTGTAACACTAGCATCACCAGAAGTAGATACTTTTGTCCCCAGTTTTCACTGAAAAATGAAAACCCAAAGAACATGAAATGTCTAGCATGCCTCTGCCATGCTCTGCCAGTGAGTAGGGGAGGAGGGATTTGAACCCACAGGATTTGAGGTCCTGTCTGGTACCCACTTAACCCAGATGCACAAACATCCTCTGGCAGCACTTGTGGATGTGCCGCTCTGACGCTGCCAGGCCTCGCCCAGCCACAGCCCTCTGCAGTCAAAGTCCACAGCTGAATGCCTCTCTCCAACAACTCTCCAAGCTCAGAGTTGCAACTATTGTTTACATCTCTATTACAAGACAACTGCATTTTTTTCAGGGCTGAGAAAAACTTTCCCCAGTATTTCAACCTTTCTAACATCAGAATGCGGATATATAATATAATAATATATTTTTCATAAAATGGTGCTTTTAAGCACACAGCCCTTTTCCCAATTGATGAACTGAAGACACAGCCCTTCATCCTCCCTGCTGTGGGATTAGTCCTTCAAGTGCCCATCTTCCTTTCTGGCTAGTGATGTTCTGGGCAGTAACCCCCATTTGTTCCCAGTACCAATGCAGTACAGACACCTGGGGCTCCTCAATAAATAAATGAGTGTGATAGTCAAATTGTTTTTATGTGTTATGAAGACAAATCCCTGAAGAAACCTGTGAGCTCACATCAGTGTGATTACCTGCACAAGATCAAGCCAGCCCAAATTTCAGAATCAATAAGGTAGGTGCTATCCCGTCCCACACCCTACTGGGGAACTGTTGGTTCATCCAGTGGTGGGTGGAGAATCGATTATTCTTTTCTGAGGATATGGTTACTGATAGGTTTCCCATGTTCCAGTGGGTGGTCCCACACCCACGCACAAACTGGCAGCACTAACGTGACTTAGTGAGTTATAAAACAAATAGCATCAACCTGGGAGGGACATAGTGAGGCAGCTATGGTGGGAGTTGGAGTGGAAGGTTGAAGTAGATAGGACCCTCATTCATTGTATAAATGTATAAATTCTCAAGAATGAAGAAAACCTTTTCATTAAAAGACAAAAGAGTCCTAATTAATCCTTGATAGATCATGTAAAACATAAGTTACTATCTTTTCAGAATGCAGATGAACATGTAATGGCCGATGTCTTTATTACCTCCTTCACCTTTTTTTTTCCCACCAGAACCCACCTGATTTGGGAATGCCCACTGCAGAGAACACCAGCACACATTTGTTTTCTAGAGTACAACATGTGACTGACGTTTTGGTTCTTATCTCTGTAGTATCCCGGACACCCATTTCACAAAAGGCAAGCCACACTCATTCACTCATTCATAGATGCGCTCGCTCGTTTACAAATTCATTTGTTCAGCAAGCACATGCCANTCTCCTATCAGGTACCAGNAAAGTCCTGATGGAATGGTGAATCTCTTGGACAAGCCACTGACTGCTAGAGCCCTGCCTGGTTCATAGGATAGCAATATCTGATGATTTGGGCAATTCAGTAAAGTGGGACACCCGTGCTTCAAGGAAAACCAGGTCCTAATGGAACTTATTCGAATTTAGTTCTCTAGGGGAAAAAAACTCTATGCAACAAGGAAGAGGAACAAGAGAACACCTCAAGCAGCGTTAAACAATTAGCAGGCAAATACCACAGTTGAATACGAACATAAAAGATCACGTGGTGGCCTTGGTGTTCCTGTGCGTATATTCAATTGTCTCTGCAGGCTACTACCAGGATTTTACAAGTGAAGGGCTAGCCTGCCGACTACATCTCACTTTCCAAAGCAAAGGAACAATTGTAGCCTTCATCTTCCTAATCCAAACCGGTAAAGCTGAAAAACTAGTGGAGCAAGGCAGGAAGCACTCCCTGCACCCTTTCCTCTCACCTCAACCCAGAACTTGACTCAGCCTGGCACTAGCCCTGCAGGGCAATGTGCGGCTTCATTTAGAATTGATGGCTCCTTGGTTTGATACTCTGCCAGGTACTGATTCATATTTCGGATTTTTTTTTTTTTACTTCCTGGTATTCACTGACACTATGCCGCTTCACAAAAGGGAATCTGCCTCACTTCTAAATAGTGCCCCAAAGAGCAGGCCATTGCATTGGCTTGTTAGAATTCCTATGTTGGACTTTGATCATTGCTATGAAGTTCTAACTCTAGTCTTGGAAGGCAGAAAAGTATTTCAAGGTACATACTTCTCAGGACAGTGAAAATATATATAGACAATGCTACATAAGGGCAGCTGCAGGGGAGAAACCAAATACCTGTTGACCAAAGGGATGGCTAGATGGGATGGATGGATTATAGTTGACAGGTAAATAGATGGGAATGGTGTCTGGATAATGATGGATGGATGGACATATGAATGACAAGTGGATGGGAGTAGATGGGTAGGATTAGATGTATAGATAGATGGATGGATGGGTAGATGGATGGGATTGAATGGATAGATAGAATTGATGGATGAATAATGATGGATGGATAAGTGGGACAGAATGGATGACAGAAGAATAGATGAATGATGGGTAGATGACGAATAGATGATAAAGTTCTGCCAACATCATGTGGACCAGTGATGTACAGTACTAAAATGAAGTTAAGGCCAGNACTTCAGAGTAAGAGTCTATCACAGTGGTTAAATGGCCTAGGTTGGAGTCAGGACATCTNAATTGGAAGATTGAATCCATCTCTTCCTTGATTCTTTTCCTTGATTCTCCCTCAGTGTAAGAGACTATCACAGTTTCTGTTGTCATGGTTTATCATGAGAGTTACAGTGACGCTTGAAATGGGTATAGTAAACATGAACATTTGTCATATTCTCGTTTTCCTATTTTTTGGTANGCTTGATTTTTTGAGAAAATGAAGGTTTAAAACAAAATTGAGCAGANAGTAGGATGATTCCCANGCACACTCTGTCCCCTGCCCCACAGCACCCTCCACTGTNAACATGTCACATCAGAGGCATGTTTTGGAACTGATGAAGCTACATTGGTCCATAATTGCCACCAGAGTCCACAAAATTAGGCTAAAATTAGGTTCCCTCTTGGGTTGTATATCCTATCATCCACACAAGCATGCAATGGCGAGCACCCGCCAACTGTGGTGACATTAACCCTNTGTCATCTGCTTGTCCACCCCTGCCTCCCCTTTCTAATATATCCTAGANTTGGNAATAGTNTATGTANCACCTTTCACTTGGAAGTGTTCATTTAAGGCTTATCCTTTGCTTTTAGTGGCTAGAAGTTTGTTTTAGGCTTGCATAATATTCCATTGTGTGAGTGTACTACAGTTTACCCATTCACCATCTGAAGGACACAGGTGGNCTCCAAATTTGGGCAACTGTTTAAATAACGCTGTTTTTTGTTTTTTGGTTTTTTTTTAAAGATTTATTTATTTATTATGTATACAGTGTTCTGCCTGCATGTATAACTGCAGGCCAGAAGAGGGAATCAGATCTCATTATAGATGGTTGTGAGCCACCATGTCGATGCTGGGAATTGAACTCAGAACCTCTGGAAGGGCAGTCAATATTCTTAACCTCTGAGCCATCTCTCCAGTCCTAAATAACGCCGTTATAACTATCCTTAGAGGTTTTTGAATGGACGAGAATTTTCAGCTCATTTGGGTAAATGCCAAGAGGTGTGATCACGAAAAAGTGGTGAGAAAATTCACAGGAAACTCACAAATCATCTACCAGAGGGTCTGTGTTCTCTTGCACCTGAAGCCATCGACACAAGAGTCCTTGTCACTCCACATCTGCACCAGCGTGGGTGNTGACAGGGTTCTGGATTTGGGCTGTTCTAACAGATGTAAAGGGTAGCTCACTGCTTTAATTTGCAACTCTCTAATAACCTATGATTCGTTATTTAAATATTATTCTTTCTTAATTACCTTGCGGGTTTCTGTAGGAAGGAGATGAGCTAATANAAAGNGATTAGCTTCCTAATGCTGNTTGCCTGCAGCATAACAGTCGCTCACACAGGAGCGAATGAGAGAGNAGGCTAGGAGGAGATGGGTGTGTTGATGAACCTGATTGTAGTGGTCATTTTCAAGTGTACTCACATCAATAAACAAACAGCAAATAAATCAATCAATAAGTAAACANTATNCATTTACCAAGATCCANTAAAATAGCCCAACATATCCATATTTGTCTATCACTTGTGCCTGTAAAAGCTGTTGAAGNTTGATCAATGAAATGAAGTAAGATAATATTAAACACTTCTCTCCCTGTTGACAATCCTTGGGTTCTGGAGGTAGCAAAACATCTGTCAAAGGAAGCCCATTTTCATTAAGGAAAACGGTGATGAGAAATTACCATTTTACACACACATGCATGTATGTGTGTGTGTGAGAGAGAGAGAGAGAGAGAGAATATTTGATAGTATTTTATAGTCACTTATTCATTAATTTGATCCTCTCAAGGGTTTCTGAGAGGGAAGGTAACAAACACAGCCCTATGGTTTTAGAGAAAGGAGAATTTGAATCACTAGGAATCCAGTCTGTCATCTAAAAGTTAACAAGAGTTAGCAAAGAGAGGAGACTCTGACCCCAAGGCCTAGCTGAGGAAGACAGCACCAAGTCCTAGCTCCCATCGGGTCCCTAGGGCCATGTCCTTCNCACAGTTTACTCTCCACTGCACTGTGACCAGACATCTGCTCCACGTTTGATTTATTGTTCAGTTGACACAAAACCCAACAATGGTGTAATTAGAAGGTTCAACCTCGGGTGCCTGGGGGGAGGGTAATTATTTGCTGAGAGATGTGATAAAGGACGGAAAGTGTAATTTCCCCCGCTGTGCTGAGAGTGAGAGCCTGCAGTTCAGAACTTGTTAAAGGTGCTTCTTTAATGACTGTACGGATTTCCTTAGAAGGTGCAATGGCTGTTTTCCTTGCTGGAGACTAGGTTCCCAAAGGTCCTGCTCCGGACCTTCCCCCACCTGCCATGCAACTGTGCAAACAGCAAGTGCGTCTCTTGAGCAGGAGTGCTCTCTCCAAATCCCCCCCCCCCTCCTAGGACAGCACCTGCCTGGGGCAACAGGAATAATAAAGTAAGCTAGTGCTTGCTGAGCACTTACTAGGCCACACACTGATCCATTTCACCCAAGGCAACAGCACNGGTAGAAAGGCAGGGATCTGAGCTGTGTCTGTTGGGTTCTGAAGTGTACCGGTTGTTTTCTCTCTTCCCCTCTGATTCAATCTGCCTCAGCATGGAAGAAGCAACGGGGCAGACGGCTGTTCACATCCAGGCCATTTGACTCCTTGTAACCGATCCTGGCAAAAGAGACGGTTAGTTCTGTAATTCTAATTCCTTACCCTGAGTCATGTTGACTCTACTAAATGTTCTGTCCCAGGTCAAGGTGACCCCACACCAGGTGTGTTCCAAGCAGGGGAAAAGAGCCAAGTCGTNGGGCTAAAATATGTCAAGGAGTGTGTTAGTTTTCTAACAACTGCCTAGTAAGCACTTTGTAAAGCTAGCCTGTGGCTCTGCTTCATGGAGTCCCTATCTCTCTCTCTCTCTCTCTCTCTCTCTCTCTGTGTGTGTGTGTGTGTGTGTGTGTGTGTGTGTATGACTCAGTCTCTCTGTCTCTGTCTCTGTGTCTATCTCTCTGTGTCTCTGTCTGTCTGTCTATCCATCTACTGCACAGCAGTGAAGGGGCTGGCAGCTAGTCTTGTTCATGTAGGCTTTATGCCACACAGGCTCCTGGGTCCCTGGCCTTTGGTAATGATCTCTCCACATCCTCACATGCAGACTTGGAGGTAGAGATAATCAGCCCCATTTTCAAAGGGGAGAAAACTGAGGCCTCAGAAAGTCTGGGCGATTGTGTATCAAAGCAGAACTGGATTTNGGGTCAGGAAGTTTGGCTTTGGATACCAGTGTTATGGTTTGGGTGCTAAATGCTTCCTCAAAGATTCATATGTTGAAGCTTGAAGCAATCAGAGGAGATTGGATTATGAGGGCTCTGACCTAATCAGTGGAGTAATACACGGACACACTCATATTTTGACAGTGTTATTATGGGGGTATTAGGAGGTGGAGTCTTGTTGGAATAAGAAGGTCACTGGGGGTGTAACCTTGGTCCCGTCACACTTGCCTTCCTCCTCCTCCTCATCACCGTGAGCCAAGCCCCTTCCTCTCTACACTCCTGCAGTGACNTCCCTGGCTTGGACAGAAGCTCCTGACCTGGAAGTCACAATTGTCTTTCTGCTTCCTTTGTCACAGCCATCTCTCACTTTACAGCCATGTGCCCTAGAAAATGTCAAGTTTTCTTGACTTCAAACCAAAGTAAAGAAGACAACGATCTCCGTGGAATTTGGGGTGAGAATTAAACAAATGTT
>LZPO01076122.1:0-20171 GCA_001675575.1 Neotoma lepida
AAATATTTATAGAGATGAAACTTCAAAGAACTCAAGGCTGATGGTAAAACACAGGATGGTGCGGGGGCAGGGGAACCCATGGACTAAAAGTCCCTTGCAGCCCTCCGAAGAGGTCGAACCTACTGACAGCTTGACCTCTGCTCTCCAGAAGCTAAGCAGTATGTTTCTGTTGTTTAAAACATCCAGTGTGTGGTGCTTTGTAATGGTAGCCCTAGAGGACTCACAGTCTGCATTATTTCTTAGCTACAACAGAGACCTGATAGAGTAAACATTCGATAACTATTTTTTGAGTGAATGTTGAATAAATGAATAACTAGAGAAGTAAATGAAAATTTGTTACCTCAGGAAACTCATCTATTAGCTCTCCCCTAGTCTCTGTTGTCATTTGTAAAGTGACATCGCCTACACTCTGGAAGATTTATCCCGTTCTCGTCTATTCTTACCAGTCATAAAAAAGGAGTTTGTATGACATAAAAATTGATCATATATTAGAACTTATCCGGGAAGCTTATTTAATCTAAATCTCTTTTTGAAAAATATAGACAGACGTGGGGTTTAGAGATGGTGGAAAATTTAATTTGACCTGAGGCAAACGTCTGAAAGGAATCATTTCCTGAGATGGCTTTTAGAGTTTGATCCTGTGTTTTTCCTTGATGAATTTATCTATTTATGGAAATCAGGTCAGCGAGACTGTGTGGGTTACAGGCAATGTGATTTCATTGCACCTCAGGCCCAACTATATATCAGGGCAGAATCTTCTTCACTGAGGAAATGGGCTGTCAGCAACGAGATGCTAAAGGAATCAAATCAAAACGGGATGCAGAAAACTAGCTCCATGGCTGACCAGTTGGGTATATCATTACCTGAGATGATATACTCACATTGCCCTCAAATTCTGGGCTTTGAGGAATAACCCGGATGAAATAACAATGAACAGAACTGCAGAGGCCTGTCTGGGTATGACTAGACTCAGTCTGGGTTCTCTCTGGAAAGTCCCAATTGGCCAAGGGGAGCTCAAGTTTCCAGTTCCTCAAGATGNCTGTCCAGGGCTGACCCATGGAGCTGCTTCCCCAGGAGCGCAGACCACCTCTTAAGAGTTCAATTCTCTGATTAGATGTCTTGCCTTTCAATGGAAGCATTATGTCCCTATCTCCTCCTATTCAGATGAGAGACTGGGCATGTTCAGGTGGCCACAGATTTGTTTCCTTGTCTTTCGAGACTGCTGACTCCTTCTATGTGGAACTCACTGTCTTCTTATTGGAAATTTTTACTACCTAGTTGGCCTTTCTCCTACTTCCAAACTCACATTTCCTGAGCTGGAGCATTAAGGAAGTGGGTCACAGTGTACACAATTCAGATTCGTAGGGAATAGATGAAGAAGGCAGAGATTTTCCCATTCCAGAAGAGGGTTAGGTATAACTCCCTTTGGTGGTCTGTTGGCCTGACTGGCGACATTTTAAACAGAAAGTTTGGTCCTTTGCTTTTACTACATCTTGAGTTTCTCTTGCTACTTGTGTGAGTTACTTTGATGGTTGCTGGGGTAAAATAGCAATCTGAGGAAGGAAGTGGCTCTTGTAGCTCACAGGTCCAGNGGATGCAGTCCATCGTGGCTGGGAGAATATGTCGGCAGGAGGCAGCAGGTCACACTGTGCCCACAGTCAGGAAGCAGAGAGTGGCACATCCTGCTCCCCAGCTGACCTTCTCCTTTTAATGTTGCCCAGGACCCCAGCTCAAGGAACGGCACTGCCTACATTTAGGGTTGGTCTTTCCACCTCAACTAACCTAATCTCAAAAATCCCTCATAGACTTGTCGGCATGGTCAGTCTAACTCCTATCAAATGGACTAACCATCATACAACCCCAACTTTGTCAAGATCAGAACGTCTAACCAAGTGTTAAGTTTATGGATGTAAGAATCAAACCCAGCAAACTTACTTCCAAACTGCTACTGGCTGAATAGTGATGCCTTCCCAGCCACAGGTTGGAACTCCATACACCATGTGATAATATTAACATGGTAATATATATTTTGCTGTGACAAATACTAAGACACCTTAAAAAAAAAAAGTCTTAGGCCATGGTCCTTTGACTCATTGCCAAGGTTGTATTACATCGGAGAACTGTAGCAGAGAGGGTTTGTAGAGCAGAATAGCTCACCTCATGGCAGTCAAAAGAGAGATTTAGAGGAAGGGTCTGGAGACAGTATATGTCCTTCAAAGGTACGTNTCCTTGAAGGACGTATCCAAGTGACCTGCTTCCTCCATCTGGGCCTCATACCTCTCTTAGTACCACCAGCTGGGGACTAAAACTGAAGGTGAGCATTTCTTGCTCTAACCATAAAGGGATTATATCATGTGTTCTTCCCTATGCATGAAATAAGTACCTTTACAAAGGGGTTAGAACGTGTACCCTAAGCCCTTCCATGACATCAGCATAGAGCTACAAGGCATGTACAAGGCAAAGAACTTTTATTAGACATTGAATCTGCTGACTCTGTGATCTTTCTAGACCCCAGAACTGTAAGCTACAAATTTCTATTATTTATGAATTACCCAGGCTAGGACATTTTGCTATAGTGCCAATGGACTAAGATATTTCTTCTACCCCCCATTTTTGCAAATATCTCAGTGAAGATTGTGGCCTTAGTGCAAGCAACTGTGTAAGTTTGTATTTTGACAATTCAAATGGAAAAATCAATTCCAGAACAGAGACTCTTCATATTTCAAATCTTTGGATTATGATGAGCAGTTAGAAGATGTCTTAAATATCATCCATTTTAATTTAATTATATTATAGATTAGAGGAAAAAAGTAGTCTATGAGCTCTTTGACTTGTAGATAAAATATTTTTCATGTCAAGACATAGTTTTAGATCTTTATGATTTAAAAAAGTTATTCCTTTTTCAAATCATCTCTGCTTGATGAAGGGACAAAAAATGTATAAAACAAGATAGCCGATTTAACCATGATCATTTAGCTAAGGAAAAGAAAGACTCAGACAAGAAAGCATGTCCCCTGGGCTCCTCATTGAGAACTCTTGTGACTAGCTGATCATGAAAGTAAATTAAGTCTGGTTGAGAATTAGAATGTTGGTCCCAAAACTCTTAGGTAGACTAGGCTCTTGTGTTATTCCCTACCATCTAATGGTATCAATCTCTATAGTAATTATCCTAATTTCTTTAGAGAGTAGAATAATGGTCTCGGGTTGAAGGTCTGAAGCCTATTGAGGATCTTCTGAGAAAAGTATATGCATCCATGCACAACTTCAAGTAAGACAAGTCACCAATGTGGGGACAGCACCCTAGGGTGTAGGCTAATGCTCTAAACATTGGGACCAACTAGGAGGTGTCTTTTATTTCCTGAGCATTTGCTGTGTTCTGGCATTATTCACAGAACTTTACATGGAATGATGTTCATACTGAGTGTCAACTTGACAGAATCTAGAGTCATCTAGGAGNCAAACCTCTGGGCATGTCTGTGAGAGAGTTGGTAGATTAGGTTAACTGAGATGAGAAGANGCACACAAAGTGTAGCTAGTGCCATTCCTCGACTGACTAAAAAGGAGAAAGTGAGGTGAGCACCAGCATTCACTTCTCTCTCTGGTTCCTGACTGTGGATGCCATGTGACCAACGGCCTCACATCCTTCTGCTGTGCCTTCCTCACCATGATGGACCATATATGGGAACTGTGAGTTCAGATAAACTCTTCCTCACTAAAGGCGCTGTTGTCATGGCAATTAAAGAATTAACTAGTGCACATGAACTACATGGTTTAATTCCTGCCAAGCCACTTGTGTTAGTATCCATTTTGATCTCTAGTCCACAGAGTATAGATTAATGCACTGTTGGTGGCTTATTTAACAACTGTTTCTTAAATAGTGACTGATGCCAGGCGTGATGCTTGGAGCTGAGGGCACAGAAGTAGCCAAAATTGGCCTAGTTCTAGCTTTTCTCAATCTCAGAATTCGGAGGGGGCGGGGGAGAAATAAAGGTATCATGTGTGTCATGAAGGAAGCAGACAAGGGGTGGTATGTTGGGCACCAATGACCACATGAACATGTAGAATAGTTGGAAGAATCTAAAGAAGGAAGTCAAGCGTGGACCTCCAAGTAGATAAGTGGAAGTCACATCATGAGAAGCTGTGGAAGATGTGTGCCATAGCAGACAGCACACAGGAATGAAATCATTCACTTGTGGCTAATGCCATAGGGCAGAGTCTGAATCCAAACAGACTCATTTACCCCCAAAGTCTAACTACTCTAGTCACCACAGTGTAGGAGAAAATTTATCTGGGTCCTATCAGGCCCCACGTGGTCCAGCCCACCCAGCGGTCCCACAGCCACTTATAAATTGATCACTCAAATGCTTATATTAATTACAACTGCTTGGCCATTAGCTCAGGCTTATTACTGACTAGCTCTTATACTTAAATTCAGCCCATTTTTATTAATCTATGTTTTGCNATGTGTTCCGTGGCTTTACTTGTGTCTCATTACATGTTGTTTCTTGGGTGGCTGGCTGGCGTCTCCTGACTCAGCCTTGTTTTTTCCAGAATTTTCTTTGTCTGCTTATCCTTTCTATCCTTCCTGCCTGGCTGCTGGCCAATCAGCATTTTATTTATCAACCAGTCAGAGCAACACATATTCACAGAGTACAGAAAGGCATCCCCATCATTTCCCCCTTTCTTTCTATTTAAAAAGAAGGTTTTAACTTTAATATAGTAAAATTACATAAAAGAAAATGGTTATCTAGTAAGAATTATAGTTACAATATTTATTTGTATGTGGCAAAATTAAAGAAAATATTTTATCTATCCTATATTTGTGAGTTTAAAGTTTTATATTTAATTTATATTTTATTATAACTAAGGAAAACTATAAGTATCTAGTTTTTAACTACATCAAAGACCTCAGAAGGATATAATACTACCTAAGTAAACAGGAAGAGCATTGTAAGCAACCTCCAAAAATCTAGAATGACAGAGACAGCTGGCTACCTGGACAGTTGCCCAAAGTTCTTTTGTACTGTTGGGGCATCCATTTTTTAGTCTACAGGCCTAGAGCCTCTTAGTTACTTTTTTTGTGTGTTTTGTAGCTGTCTCTTATACACATCTAGATGTGTATAAGAGCCAGGCAAGAACAGTTTTTTTGTCCAAATGGCTATTTTTGTCAAGAAGATAAACTCTATATGGAGTATCTTTGACACCCATCTTTTTCTTTGAAGTAAATTGGTGTTGTCAGGAGCAGACGTGTCTCACTGTCCAGAAAGTACAAGTTTTTAAAACATTTTAAATGTCATATTTTGTAGGTCTTTGAAGTGTTTGAAGATGAGCTACCTAATTGAAATATGTCTATATATATCTAGAAAACTTAACTAACATGACTATAAGTTTGATTATCATAGAAGAGTAATTATTAATCTGTATTTTTAAATTATTTATTATAATTTAAGTGAGTTAAACAAACATAATACCTTACACAAGAGTAGAAATATATATATACATATATACAGTATAACAAAATTAACTTTAATTTGTGTCAATAAACTAAAATCTATATCAATGTAAAACATTTTAAACAAGTTGTTTTTTATCCCCATCACCACAGTTCAGTTCTTAATAGCACAATGACTCTAGTGATACTGGGTGCTGTCCTTTCCTGGTCTTCATGGAGGGGCCTGTGAAGTGCCCCTCTTTAAAGAACCAAACTGTGGTGAGGAACCCCATTTCCCCATTTTCAATGTGCCGTACTGTCTCTCTGGCACTGTTTTCTGCTTGAGAACCCACCNGTTACCCAATTCCCAAAACCTTGGTCTTAAGCTTACCACTTATATCTAGGGGTGGGGGTGCTCTAGGTAGAAGCACAGGGAATCCTGGGTAATCATTGAGTCATTCATATTTGTATTCTGCCTCATTCTAAACACTGGGAGATTATGAATCAAATTTGGTGCCTGAATANGTTGGAAAAACAACAAACCTTGAATTTCTGTTTTTAAAATTTACCCACNTGTCTTAAGAGCTCGTCATTGTTCTGGCATCTACAAAGCCCTGCCTCGAATGACCAGACCTTTAGTTCATCTTTCCANAGAGGTAGCTCAGTGACAGGTGGGATTGCTGCTAGACCTAGGGCTGGCCTCCTGCCCAGAGAACAAGGTTAGGTAATCAGGTTAGCTCCTACTAGTTATCCAGTCAATGTACCTGATGCCACCATGGGAAGAGATGCCAATCATGACAAGCAGAGACACAGTGCTAACTTCAAGGGCTGTTTGAGACACAGGGCTCTAAATGGTTGAGAGGCAGCAATGTCTGAAATTGGCAGGTTAAGAAGCCNTGTTCTAAAGNCTTCTGGGAGATGTCAACAAACAACGGAAATAAATAGATAAAGTTTATGACAATAAAATGTGCTTGACGGTGTGCTTCTGAGGGGGCACAGCGAGCGGCTGAAGTGGACAAGATGTGACCATGGGTTTTGGCCCACACCATCCAGAATGGCTGATCAGGTCAGGCAGAGAGCAAGCATCCGTGTGTTCATGTAAACGCGTTTGGAATGCAGAGCGTTCCCAACAAACGCATTAATAACTTTCAACAACCTTCACTTCTGGACATGATGGAATTAATTTTTGAGTCAGGGAAGTAAGATGGTCTTTGGGTCTGATATTTTCATTTGAAAGCAAGTGGGAAGACAAAAGGAAACAGACTTCTTGGCTAGCAGAGCATGAGTGACCTCCCAAGTAAGGAATTCCAACCGGGGCTTTCAACTTCAGAGGGGAATGAAGCCGGGGAAGCTTTGCATAATAGAAACTTAATGGGGACAAGCACTTGGGGGTGACAACGAAAGCCCCCCAAGATCCTGTGAATGCACCCTTCCTCATTTCACTTGCTATTTTCAGGGTTCTGTTGGGCCTGCAGTACTTTTTAATTTTGAAAGCAGGGAAACATTATTGCTAATTGCTTTTATCATCCTTTCTTTTTTTTTTCTTTTCTTTTTTTTAACACAGAGCTGGCATGCCAGCACATGCTTGAATGCTCTTGCAGTTACATATAAACTTTAGAGAGGGGCCCCTCTTTCCCCTTCCCTGACTCATACCCCATGCATCATATAACTGAGTTGGGAAAGGCTGGGAAGAATGAACGTGGTAACTGGAGCTATTTTGTTAGATGGTGGGAATAATAAAAGCAGGGGATAGAGCAAGGTGAGCATGCCAGGTTGGGGATGCAATGCGAGGTGAGGATGGGTCCTGCAGTGCAATAAGAGAATTTGTCTCGGCTTTTTGTTCCCCGGGACACTTTGCATAACAGATCAGATGCATTTTTGAATACGGAAGAACCCAGAGAAACCTTCACTGAAGAGTCAGAGGTTTTAAAAACCAGTGCAAAGGTACACAGAAAGTGCAANTTGAGAGCTGTGGCCAAAGCCTTGTTTGGACCACAGAGTCCCTTTGAGAATCTAATAAGGGTTATCAGCATTTTCTGCTGGNAAACAAACTCCATACCGTATTTCCTGGCCCGTGTCAAAGGACTCATGCATGCCACGGAGGGTTCCATGAACTTTCTGCTTTGTGACTACAGGTTAATGGCCGGACATTAAATAGCATTCAGCCATACTAACTTTTGAATCCATTTCGCTCTCTATTTACTAGCCAACCAAGCCGGACAAGCATAGGATGTTTATTGGCCACAGATTCTTGATACATGAAATGGGTATAATATTGGTACCAACTCACAGGTTGTCATGAGAGTGAGGGTTTATGGAAGACAAAGCTCACATGGGAAGGACAGCATCAGGTTACGGCTGCTGTTTAGTCAGTCACTTCCTTACTGAACTGCGCCCCCAGCACACTCCCGAGTCTCTGTGGCTGCCTGTGCATGGGTGGCTACTCCAGAGCAGGTCTCCTGACTGTCTTCCTAGCCTTTTGCCTTTCTCCTGTTCTAGCCTAAATCTATTTGTTTCCTGGCCATTCTCCTTCCCTTTAGGGTCCCTCCATGTCACACGAAAGGCAGCCTGTGTTCAAATGTCTTGATGAGTTTGCTGTGCCGAAATCCATGAGGAGGAAGTGCTAGGAAAGCAGGATTGCACGAGAAGCCGGTATGGCTGTGAAGTGCTTCCTTGCTGTGGCCCAGATCAAAGGGCGGCNGGGACAAGTGGAAATACCAGGTCTACAGGAATGACTCGGAACCCGTGTTATTAATTCATTTTCTCTTTAACAGGAGGGGAAGACGTGGCTTTTTATTTTTACATAAATTATATTTTAAAAATTTAGACTTTCAGTTTGAAAAGTATCGAGTTGGTATACTTAAACTATTACCCTCCTCCTCTTCCTCCTCCTCTCCCTTCCCCCACCCCTCACTCCTGCTCTTCTTCATTTTTCATTTATTTTTGTTTCTTTTCTTTTTTTTTTAATTTTTGGTTTTTTGAGACAGGGTTTCACTGCGTAGCTTTGGCGCCTTTCCTGGAACTCACTCGGTAGCCCAGGCTGGCCTCGAACTCACAGAGATCCACCTGCCTCTGCCTCCCGAGTGCTGGGATTAAAGGCGTGCGCCACCACCGCCCGGCTTTATTTTTGTTTCTTTGAATTAGGATCCTGCTTTGTAGTCTAGGCTTGCCTTCAACTTACAATCCTCCTGCCTCGGTCTCCACAACCCCTCACATGAGCTATAGTGATAAGTGAGCTGCCACTATGGCCAGCTTGCTGGAAACTTCTGGCTAGTTCCTCTCTACTGCCATCATATTTGTGTCGAGGATCAGAAGTGAAGAGGTGGGATGCTAGAAGCTCTGAGCAGAGAAGACTCGGTTGCCATCATCCTGCTTGTGGCTCTAGCTGTCCATTGTTTGGAGAGTTGGATTTCTCCTGGTACCTGGTGAGTTTTCTGACAGCTTAGAAACCGAGCCTGCAATGTTGTTCAGTGACGCNGGACGTCTCTAAACTTGTAACCCTGGCAAGGTTAGATCTGGAGAATGATAACCCCTCCTACCCTCTTAGACTTGAAAGTAGGACTTTAAGGTGCTTTGCCACAGAAACCAGAAAGCAATCTTTAAATAGGCCCTAAACAGCACAAGCCTGCATTCTCATTAGCCTAAGTACTGAGTTTAACTTCGCCCACACAAGAACGATATGATTAGAGGCAAGAGAACGGGTTTCTGGCTTTCTGATGCTCTGCCTTGTGGGTAGTCAGTGTCTTCTATGTCCTTTCCACACTGGCTGGGCAGAGGTTCAAGGCAGTGCCAGTGATGATCCTAGCCCCCAAGTCTTCCTCTTGGATGGAGGTCATGTGAAGGTCCCCTAAAGGGCTGCCATCAGGGGACAGAAAGTGAGGCTGCTTTGCAATGGAAAGTAAATACTTTTAAGGGAGTTGTTTCGGTCATTCTGTTCTGTTTTTAGACACACGTGGGTTCAAAATTCTCCTTCACCATGTTCTAACTGAGGCTGGAAAAATTACTGCTAGCTCTGTTACCACTGTTTCCTTCTCTGTAGCTGGAGACACAGAATCATATATATTTGCATACNCACACATATATATTTACATGTAACCCTTCCCTGCCAAACACACACACAGTCTGGGTGGCACGTCACACTTATTTCCTGGTCTTCAGACAAGTAGTGTCTTGAACAGTGATAAGTTCTACTGGAAGATGAGAATTTGTCTTTCGCAAAATGGTTTAACATTTAGAGTCAGCAGAGATTGGTGTTTTGGGAGAAAGGCTCATGTTTACGTGCTTTGAAGATAATGAACGCAGGTGACTGGCTGACATACTGATTGTCAACTTCATACAAACTGCAGCTGGTTATCTTTGACAGCGTCTGAACCGAATGCCACAAAGAGACATATCTACATAACAAACTCGTATTGATGCCTACTCTGTTCCAGACACTTGGCCGTGTTCTGTAGATGCAAAGGTCAGAGAGGCCAAAATGCCATTGCCAAGTAGCCTAGGACAGCATCTCTCAGGGTGCAAAGATTCTCAGCAATGCCAGGTTCCAGAAGAATTCTTAGCATTTTTTTTGTTTTCTGTTTCAGTAATAAATTTTAATGGTCATTTTATTAATTATAAATTTTTTATTAATTATGTAATTTTTATAATTATACATAATATATTTTATATAATTATAAAAGTGATCTATGGAAATAACCTCAATGAATGAGTTAGTCAAAGATTTAGGACTTTTTTTTTTAAGCTTAGTGACTAACAATNGGCTTATATGGTCTCATATTCCTCTGAAGTTTCCTCTTATCCAGGGTCCAAAAATTAGACTTGAAAAACACTGGCAGCAGAGTTTGAACTTTTGTCCTCTTTAGCTCCAGACTTGGTTTGTCGTCTTACCCAGGACACTCACTGAAAGCCAGCAGGCCTTAGAAATTTCCTCTGAGACAGTGTGCCTAGGGCCGTGGGCTCAAAGCTCTTACAGTGAACAGTTTCTACCTCCTTTACTTTCTTTCTCACTGGATTGGGAACCTGAATTTTTTTGTGACTTCTGGTTCAAAGGAGAGAGCACTGACTGGACATCTGTCCAGATTCTGTCTTTAGAAACGGCGCTAAATGTTGGTGGAATCAGTTCCGTTCTTTGGGGATCATGTTTCCCATTGGAAACACGGAAATGAGAATGTGGAAAACAAGAACAGCAGCAAAATCCAAATGAAAGCTAACGATTCTGCGCGTCTGCAAAGCTCTGGAATGCAGTGGCGATGCTATCATGAAGAAGGGGTCCCCTGCTCTAGCAGGTCCCAGCATGGCAAACATGGCTCTTGCAAGCCTTGCCTTTCCCCGATTCCCTGTTCCTTGCTAAAAACCATTAGATTACATTCCTAAAATTAGCCACCAAGGTCTAGTCCCTTACTTGGACACTTCCTCCTCCTGAGGCTGACTACCAGGNTCCAGCTATCAAAGTATTAAAGTCCAGCAATCAAAAGCCCCCTTTTGGCTGCCCTAATTAACATGCCCAATCAAAATTACACACCTCATCCTAACATGGGGTTTCTCCTTTTACGTTTATAAACTGCCATTTGCCTACGGGCCATGTCTGTCTCCTCTCTGTCTAGAGGTAGACCTTTGTCCCTAGGACAAATATCCCTTCCTCCTCTCCCTTGCCCCTTGCCCCTTCTCTGTTGTCCTCTCTTTCCTGTCTTTGTCTCTTATTCCTTTCCCTTTGTCCCTCTGGGGCAAATAAATCTCGTTTGTGCTGAGAACTTGGTCTTGGGGTGTCTTGTGTCAATTCTGGTCCCTTCACTAGGGCTCCATGCTCCATCTAGACTCCAATATCACCAGAGAAGAGAGGAGACCCCAATGGCAATATTGTTCAGTATTCATAGTACTTGGGGTTCTTTATGAAAGAAAACTTCTTGAAAATTTTGTGACCATGCAAGGAGGAGACTTGAAGATGCATTTCTGTGTCTAACATGTCACTGGCTAATGTAGGTCATGTGGCTATGCCCACATTCAAAGAGGATAGGGTAGGGTAGAGAATTATAATGGTCTCTGTGACCAAAAAGTGAATATTCTTAGTATGCTCATTTAAAAAAATATTAGATACCANGGCACAGTTTATAATACCAAATAGCAATCATTCCATAATGCAAAACCAGCAACAGACTCCAGTTGGCTTTAGATTTGACTATATGCCCCTTTTCAGACCAGGAAGTCCTCCTGGAGAAGGAAAGAGAAAGAATATTTGGCAATTGCTGACTGGTGGATTGCCTACAGAGCTAGCAGGCAAGAGCATCTAGTATGAGCCTGTGCAAAGGAATGAGCCTGTGCAAAGATCTACACAGGTAGATCTTTGAAGAAAAGAGCAGGGGCTTAGGGCAGACTCTCCTTGCCCTGGACTAAGAANTCAAATTTAGACTGTGTTTAACATAGAGGAAACAAGTTTGGAATGAAAGCTTGGGAGAGAAGGGACAAACGAGTGAGTGCAGAGAGGTTAGTTGAGGTACTTTGGTTTCTATGGTGGCATGCCCTTTATATCTGATACTTGCTGAGATTGCCATGATGCAGGTCAATTTATAAAATTCTGCAGGAGAGGGTGATATTTTTACTAAAACATATGATTAGTTGATTACCTGTTTCATAGAGGTGGGAATATCTCTGCTTTAAAGTGTTATGTTGTTATCTGTTGTCTTGGAGACAAGGGGTCCTGAAGTAGTGAGTGGGGCTTACTGCATATAAGATTCTCTACCTCCCTCCCACAGTAGCCTGGCTAACCTGGTACTCATAAGTTGTTGAAGATCACCTTGAACTTTTGTTCCTCCTGCTCCTACCTCAGGAGTGTTGGGGTTACAGGTATGTGCTACATTGCCCAGCATATATGGTCTCGAGGACCAAATCCAGAACTTCATGAGTACTAGGTAAGCTCTCTACAAAGTGTGCTATATCCCCAGCCTTGAGTCTATACTCTTAAAATGACATCACAATTCAGGCTAAAATCTTGATTACCAAATCACCAAAAACATATGTTGGGATGAAGGTGTAAAAACAGTCAATATATGGAATACGTCTTGACTCTCTTATACACACACACACATACACACACACAGAGATACATACACACATACACACATATATACACACATATATTTACATGTATGTATGTATATATGTATGTACATTAGCTTTTCTATGCAGCTTACTGGCTATAATTTTACATACTTCCATTTTATATTATTATTATTATTTTCAAGACAGGGTTTCTCTGTGTAGTCCCGACTGTCCTGGAACTTGTTCTGTAGACCAGACTGGCCTCAAACTCAGAGATCTACCTGCCTCAGCCTCCTAAATGTTGGGATTAAAGGTGTGGGCCAACAACCACCTGCCTCATTTTATATTATTTTCCACAGCTACTCTTTACGTTGGTGTGTTTGGAGAATTGGCTACTGTATAATCAAAGGTGGAAGGAGGAGAGAACATTCCTTGAATATGCTATGAATCTTCTGAAATGAGTTCATTATTTAGGGACAGCAAAAATTAGAAGGGGAAAAAGACATGATAGCTTAAGAAAATTATGCAGCAATACGTAAAATTTTAAAACACATTGGGAAGACAGGTAGACACTAACGTGGTTATGGAGAAAGAGCAACTCAGTAGATCTGTCTGGTCCTGAGGTTGGGGATGCCTCAGTGAATAAGACTGCTCACTACTTCTCAAGCAGAAGAACCCGAGTCTAAATGCCCAGGACTCACGTAAAAAACTGGCTGTGGCTGCAAGTGCCTGGACTCCTAGTATTGTCAAGTGGAGAGAAGGGGATCTCAAGAACTCTCTGGCCAGCTAGCCTAATTGAAACTAGCTTTCAGTTCAGCAAGCCACTGCAGGCAACAAGCCAGGAAGCGACAAGGGAACACACTGAAGTCTTGCTTTGGCCTCTGAATACATGTGCACAAGTGTGTTCACCTGCACACAGAGGTATGTACCACATACATAGAACACACACACACAGACACACAGACACACAGACACACAGACACAGACACACACACACTCACCCCTCACCCCTAGTCTCCACTTACTGTTTCACATCAGGGATCCTTTGAGAAATCATCTCCATGCCTGAGAAAGGTATGCTACACATTAATAAGATCAAAGCCGGCCACCATGACCTTGCCCCGCACTAACACATCTCTGTTGCAGAGACAGTTATGGGTCCCACAGTGACTGTAAACTGGAACTTGAGGACTTAGAACGTTCTCTACACTGTGCATCTGNGCTGAATATGGCCTTGACTTTAAGTCCTGTTTCTACTAAGCTGCAGAGCCGTTGTTAGGTATGGAAAGCTGACCCCAATACTGACCAGAAAGAACTGGTAAAACTGTAAACTGAAAATCCCAGAGTGGGGTGGGGAATCAAACCTATGTTANGGATTCTCCAAGGACGATTCGAACATCTGTGAATGTGGAGAGTTAGAATGTTGCAGGTCTGGAGCCATATTATCTTGGGCTATTTTTAGGCCCCTCCATAGTGATTCACTGCCTACCTTTGTGATTGACCTAACACTCTTGGGGCTCAAGTCTTTTTGGAATGTACTAACAGACCNCTAGGTTCCAACATACCCCAANCTGAGAATTCTATCTCTAATTCCTCTTTAGGTGAGAGCTGTGTTTTTGCACGGACGATACTCNGGAATGCTGNGGAGTAAAGTCCCAACAAGAAAAGCCCCATGCTGACAGAAAGGAGAGAGCACAGCTCCCTTTCTGTTCTGTTTGTTGTTACCAAGTTCTGATCCTGTGGGCTCTGGCCCATTTTATGTTGCCCAAGGCGGTGTGGAGGTGTGCTTGAAGTGCATTATTCATGGGCCCATCTCCATAAAAGCATTTTAACGATCGGGAACCTGACTTTTTTAGGGTGACATTGTGTGTGTGGGAGCCAGACCAGTTTNGCCTGTTGGGTGCACATGTATGGAAGGCCCCTGTATAAACAAACTTAGCCAAAGTTGTGAGACCTCAGAGTGACTCCAGATCATGGGACTGGATGGGTCAGGGTGAGGACTGTGGGATGGGCCATTTCTCCTGGAGCCTGAGAAGGTCTGGGATTATTGCCTGGCAGCTCCTAGAGATGAATTCAGGTTATTATATAACTTGTTTTCCAGACTTTCTTGTGTAGTGTGAAGATTGCAGCTGTTCATCGTCCCTCTGGCATCCGTGAGTTTGATACCCACTGTGGCAGGGCCGGCTCATCAGGTTGGCCAATCTTGTAGATCCTGTTGTCACAAACTATTTTCTTCTCTCTCCACTTTTGCTGTTTACTTAGCAGAAGGGACTCCACCCTCCCAGCAAGTTTTGACACTCTCCGATACACTGGATGGCTACTGTAGCTTGGCTTTCAATTACAATAAATCCTATCATAATCATTTTCTTGCAACAAATCCTCTTTAACACTTGAAAAGCTCCGCTCCCACGGACGAAAAGTTATGCTGTCAAAACAACCTCCCCCACCCCCACCCTCACCCCAGTAGAATTCTGTTGCAAATGCAGCAGCTGTGGCAGGCACTTGAAAATAAGACCAGCAGAACCTTACCCCACTTTCGTAGGCAATTCTGGCAGCAAAGAAGAAAGTGTTATTCCAAACTATTCAAATATGGTTGGACCTATAAACCAATGGCCTTAATTCTGTGATTCTTAAATNACAGTATCATGTTAAAGAACTTTCTGTGGGAAGGTATTTTGCTCAGATGTGAGGACCACAGTTACTAAATATTGCTATTAGAAGGACTCGAGGAGGACAGACCACCTCCAGAGGAAAAGAGCTCACTTAATGCTTAGTTTTCTTTGTTTGCTCTCCGGCTTTGGAAGTTCCAGTATCACTAAGTCTTAAGCATGTTTCAGAGTTTGAGGGAGCAGCAGGGATAGGGTGGTTNCACTCCTCAGACCTTGATTCTTCTTTGCCAGCGTCTCTAAGTCTAGCTCAGAAGNCCACTTTATTGTCCTTTTTTAATTCATAGGTTGTATTCTCATGGTGTGTTGCTCCTTTGGGTCACAGTCTGGAGACTGTTCTCAGGGTGTGAATCAAAAAGATTACAAGAGGGAATATTTCTCTTCAGTGTTAGTCACACTTGTGTGTTTCTGTGTGCACATATGTGCACTTGCACTTGGGTGTATGCACACACATTAATGCATGCATGTTCATGTGGAGACCAGAGGCTAATGCATGGTGTCTTACTCCTTCCTCTCCTTCTCCCTCCCTCTCTCTCTCTCTCTAAACGTAGAGCTCACTGCTAGACTGGTTGGCCAGTGAGCTCTGGGTGTTGGTTATTTGCAGCGTTGCGGTTACCATGCAAGAAAAGTCACGAGGCACAACAAAACTCAGTATCAGAGCTTTATTTGAAAGTGGAGAGAGGACAGGAAAGAATATGGCCAGGTCTAAGAGAGATGGGGGGAAAGGAGAAGGAGAGGGGTGGGGAGCGCATGCAGAGAGGAAGAGAGGAAGAGAGACAAGGGAAGGAAGAGGCGGGGATTCCCTTGCACATGCATGATCACATTGTGCGCAAAATACCCCCTTTGCTTAGCTGCTGAACTGCGAATGTGAGATCATTTAGCTGCGGGGAGTGGCCAGGAACTCCAACACTAGGGATCCACTTTCCACTTTTCTCTGTCCCTCATCCCCAAGTTCTGGGGTTACAGGTATGTACCATAATGCCTAGCTTTTTTATGTGGCTGCTGGAGTTCTGAACTCAGGTCCTCATGCACGCGCAGCAAGCACTTCAGCTCTATTTGTTGGCTCTTTATACTGGCACTCTGAGATCCATACCCGGCAAATGACAGTCCTTTGTGGAGGACCTGGTTGGGGGAAGTTGTATCTTCAGTTAATGAATTTGACACAGTCCATATCATAATATCACAGGAATGGACTTCTTTTAATTTTCCATTGAATTAATAAAACATATTTCTCAATGCCTTTGTGTCAATCATAGTTAACAAATTTATTCTTTCCTTTTTAAAACGTGAAATTGATAGATTAGTAATTTTTTTTTTTTTGAGATAGGCACTCATGTAGCTCAGGCTAGCCTGCAACTTGCTGTGTAGCCAAAGATGATTTTTGGTTTTGGATTTCTGATCTTCCTGCCTCTGTCCCTCAAGTGCTCATGTTGCCATCATAAGCCACTCTGTCTGGTTTATGAGATGATTCAAGATATTAAGCCCAGTGCATTGTGCGTGGTAGTCAAGCATTCTACCAACCAAGCCACATCTCCTGACTAGGTGAGCGGAATCCTAAGCATTCTGGCAACGGGCATACATCACACTTCATCTACTCATTTGAGGACCCAGAGGAAGATCACTGGTGACTCCGGCCGTCTTACAGAAGCCAAGTCTTTTGCCTTAACCTGGGAAAGGTGGAGTTCTCTGCTTTCATAATGTAGCTTTGGTTGGGCCATCTTTCCTGCCAAAGGTAATGCGAGCTGGAATTGGTCACAGAGGCCCTGGCAGCTGGCTTAACCTGTTTATATAAAGATGGAACACAGCCACTGATTGAGAGAGCCACCTCCTCCTGGTTGGTTTTGGAGTACAGCCCAGAATTTTCCATGGAGAGAGCTTTTAAAAGTTGGGTCAGCATCTCAATGAAGATAAGGACGTACAAGAAAGCCCTTGTGGGCTTTTCTGTCTACAGAATCCCAACAGTTCAGCCAGGATCAGAGGAGATACGGTTGACCAATGAAAGCCTTCTGTTAGTTTTGTCTCTGTGAAANGATCCCTCTTTCTGGAGTGGTCCTCACAGACAGTGGATTAAATAGGTTAGGTTGAGCCAAGCTTAGCAGTTAGCAACCTCTTAAGCTCAGAGACCCTTTAGTGTCAGGATGTTTCCATGGANGATGTTTTTTAAATGGTAANGGTAGTGTTATAAACAAGGGAAGANTACTGCTTCCGGGTTGAAGTTGGGAAATAAGCTCTGAAGAAGAAAAGAGGGCTGGGCAGGAAGGTGGGCTAGGGGATAAGGACTCGATGGAAGAATGCCACACAGAGTTAGAGGAGAAACTATAATGCCACCAGGGTCACATACATGCTGCCACCTCAGCACTCANGAAGTATGTATGCTTGAGGGAATAACATCCCATAAAAGCTAAGAAAAGGTGATTTTAAACAGGGGGTTTAGATATGCAAAAGTCCCTGGACACGAAACTGGAATTAGATCCATAGTTTCATTTACTTACCAAGCACAGACTGTTCCCTTATGAAGTAGCTTGCCTATGTGCTCTGAAGTAAGGACACGTAGTAACACCCAACACTACTTGAACAGCCTTGAGTACCGTGGTGTGTAGAACTTACTGTGGTGACTGGATGGTGTTCCCGCCTCAGTTTGCAACTTCCAGAAAAAAAAAAAAACCTCACTTTTACAAAAGGCAAAATTCCCTTTGCATAAATGATTATTATATAAATAAATCTTAATAAGAACTGCAGTCTTTCTTCCTTTTTTTTCTCCCCCACAAAGCACAAAGAGTTATTGTGTGATTTATGTGAAAAGGTTACATAACCGTACCCTGTTACTTTAAATAGTGTTTTTTATTTAAACTGCCAACTTCTTCATCACCAGCACAGGGGGGAAAAAAATGCGTATTTGCTAAGCACAAAGGTAATTTTCAAGGACTGTAATTAGCTCACGATAACTCTGTCTTTTGTGATGTCTTTGAGTGTGGCACCTGTGGTGTGGCACCTCAGTGAGAAGAGGGGAGGAGCAGGCATCACATGGGGACAGAGGAGGATTCGGCGTGTGCTCAAGTNACACATCTTGCACTTGTCCTTTGGGTCTCTTCCTTTGACGGNCGTGATTCTGCTCCATTTACCCCATCTGCACTGCACAAATGGACCTTTTATTACCAACATATTAAGTGATCAACTTAAAAGCCAAACAAAATACACGATGAAATGATGTTTTAAAGAGGAAAAAAACCTCTATGTAAAGGCCAGAAGGGTAAGCCCTTGTGTTTTACAAGTGAACAGTAGAACAGAATGTCAGCAAGGGAAAAGAAGAAAGAGGAGGGAAACATTTGAGAATGAGAATGCTAATTAATTTAATTTATCCCAGGGAAATTGAGTGCTAAGAAAAAGTTTAGTTCCTTGAAGAAATCTCCCTTCGGTGAAGGCCAGAGTGAACATGCAAGGTTTGCAATGCCGCCAGCTGTGTTCCTGTGACTCAGTAAAACACTGTGGAGGACTTCTGGGGGCTGGATCAGAAAAGTTCCGTCCCCACTTCCCATAAGGAATAATCTCCATTGAAAAATCTAGAAGGTTCCCTTGGTAGGAAAGTAATATGCTGTGAATGTGAATTCCCTGGAAGCCAGAGCTATCCAGCATCCTGGGATCTGAAGGACTGTTTTCTTCAAAAAGTCAACCCCACTTCCGAGACTGAAACCCAAGCATGTGGGTTTCTTTTTCTCACCAGGCTGGACCACAACAANACAAACAACAATAAAATATAATTCACCTGAAGTCAAGAATCGNAGTGTAGCAATGTTTAGGGCTGGGCGTGTTCTCTGTGGAACTGTGAGAACGGTATCACCTGTTTGGTCACCAGCCTGGTTGCCCAGGTGGCAGCTTGGCAAACAACCAGTGTGAACAACAACCACCTCCCTGCAATGGGCTGGGAACTGCACAGACATAGTCGTTCTCAGACATGACTGGCCCCTTTCAGTTCAAACATTAGATTTTCCAATTTCAGTAGGAGTGAGAAACACCTGATACGAGACTAAAACCGCATAAATATGTCTACAGGTCAGACATCAGGTACTCACTGCTGGCAAGGCTGCACAGGGGGAAGACGATTGATTTTTTTAAGAGTGCCTTGCAATTGGCAGAGAGAAATGAGACAATAGCAGGCTGTTTCAGTGTTATGGACAGCCACGTCAATCAATATGCTTTGTGGGTGGAATTCAATCGCCAGTTTGATTGCCGTATCTTTAAAAGTAATGTGGGGCTATGGATCCTCTCCTAGGCAAAGTCTTCGGGTGTCTAGGATCTCATTAAATCTTGTTGTCTGCAAGGTGTCACATGCCCTGTTTAACAGATCAAATAAGAGGGGCAGAAGTTAATTTTCTAGCCAGGAAGGGAGAAGTCAATTAAAAACATACATATAAAGAATGATCAATTTCCTTTACAGGGTCCTCAAAGGAAGTGTTTGGAAATGTGTATTTAAACTAAGGAGTACATATCAAAGAGGAGAAAGGGAGGTTGACCCTTGAAAGGGGAGCACCCCAAGTTAGCAGCCTCAGTACACACAATAACAGCTGCAACCCTGCAGAAGTTCACAGCCACCTTGCCTGACTCCAGCACGGGATTGGGGGGGGGGGACTCTCATTAAACAGGACGTACTTTCTCAGAGACTGAAAGGCTATCTTAGGCGTCCAGCAAGCACTGGTGAGTAATGTAAGTTCTTCCATGTGCTCCACATGAAGACCGGGCTAAAATTAACACCGCTTGTAGACGGAGAGTTGCCAAGATCACACGCACATCCATTATGCTGCAGAAGAAACCTTTCTCTTTAAATTTAGAGACCAAAAGTTCTTCCAGGGTACTGTGTGCCTGGTTTGATCTAAGCTGGGTCAATTGGAGAGATGCCTCTTTATTTCTGTCCTTTCTACGGGCTACATTTAGACCTTAAACAATTAGCCTCTCTTTCAGTTTTCTTTCCTTTTCTTTTTTAAAAAAATCACCTGCTGTAGAAATCCTAGTATTTTGTATTTTTAGATGCTGGGGTCGGAGCA